>JANHGB010054976.1:0-97153 GCA_026283785.1 Coracopsis vasa
CTGTTACTAAGCCTGAAACAGTGTGGCTATGTGTCTACCTCTGGCAGTGATTTTGTGAGCACAAATACATCTGTCTTTGCAGGTGAGCCTTTCTCCATTGCTTCTCACTTCCAGAAAAGACCATCACCACCATCTGGTTTTTAGCTGGGCAGCTGAAGAAGTCTCATTGCAGTACACAAAACATCCAGGAATATTAATATATTATTTAAGGCAGCAAAAAATCACTTGCAAAGCCCAGTGAATATCTACTACTGCAAGACCTAAGAATGCTAAAAAACTTAACCTCTCTTGTATTTTTTTAAGTCAAGGTGTTAGACCCTGCTTCTTCTTCTTGATACCAATGAAAACTAAATTAACACAAGGGATAACAGACACCTTAGGATATTTGTTTGAAGATGGCCTTTTCAAATAGCATCATCTTTGCCAAAGGAAAGAAAACATCTCTGGCTGTCTATCATCCCTCAAGATGTGCATACATACAACGTGATGAAGGCTGGAGTAGTAAACAAGCATCTAAGCAAGCACAAGCTGAATGTAGCTGACACTACTGGCCATTATGCCCTACATAGCACATGTCTGCCACCAGAGAAATTGTTCCTAGAGTCAGCATACTGAAGAACTGTTCACTTGAAAGTGTTCTGCCTAGACTCCATGTCACTTTATCCTCAGCAGTTAGAACAACTGAAGCTGGAGCAGCTCTACTAAAGATCTCCACACCGGAATGATTTCTCTCTCCAAGGAAAAGGAACTTTGTTTCCACATCTATTTGAAAGATTAGCCAGGGAAGTTCAAGTACCTTTGAAGCTGTTCTGAGTCTAACAACATGCAGACTGTTTCTGAGTGATAGTATGGCAGTATTGCTCCAGGAAGAGTAACTACAGGCTTTAAAGCAGCTCTAAAGGAGTTAAAGCCAAGCACTTGCCTGTGGGAATCCTTAACCACACTATAAGGCCTGAGAGATACAAGGGGATTGTCTGGATAAAAGTTGATTAGCCCACATTACAGGGATTAGCATTCCTTTTGAACTTTTAACAACTTTGTTATGTCTTCTACTTGCCTTTTTATGTAAAAATAAATAAATAAAAAGATGGAGAGGTTTCTAAACAGATTTTTTTAACGGAAATTATTAATTCTCCCTATTACCAACAGATAAAGCCCTGACCACACTTGAAAGGGTGAGTCAATAACATACAGAGGTTGGACGCACCACAAATCCCATTCGACATGCTCTGATTGGCTTTAGATGTTTGCCTTTGTAGCAGGAGCATGGCTAGATTCCATGGCAGCTCAGCAGCGCACACTGAAGAGACAATAAACTGCACGGCAGCACAGGAGGGGGCTGAGCTGAAAGGAGCTAGTGAGTGGAAGAGAAGACAATCCCATTTTGCTAGCTCCAGGAAAGCCAAGGAAACAGCAGAACTACTGGTGCAAGCAAGGTCAGGGCAGAGCTGCTCCCCATGAACAGTCTGTCTAGACTACAAAGCATTGGACGCTGGTTAGAGGCTAACAAGGAATACTATTTGGACATGGGGATGCACTATGATCAAGGGGCAAACTGCAGGCTTGGTATCCAGCAGATGAGCCTGAGCCAGGCAAGATGAAGTCAGAGAGAGGGGTAGTGCAACTATTACCTTGGCCCACAATAACCAAGAAAGCCATCCTAGATGGAGCTCTGGTAGGAGAGAATCCCAGTTCCTCCCTTGCTTCTCAGCTCATTCCAGCATAGGATTTACCAAACACTGGCTGACTGCTGACCTGAGAGACCTGGACAGTTCAGTAGTAGACTGAAACAGCTTCTCCTCCCAGGGACCACTATGCATACATCTGAGGAAGGTGCTTAGCTCTAAGCAGGCACTTCCCCATTTGCTTTACATCTGAAATGGAGTAGCAGTCACCCATATCCAGCTACTGTGTCCCAAATTTACTGAAAGTACAAATGCCTTGAAAAGAATTATGAGGAAAGATGAGAATTATGAGGCAGAAGGGTAGGAAAAGCAGAAACCACACTTGTGCTGACACTGCGCAATCTCCCACTGCTCTTCTCAGATTCATTAACAGGTTAGTTACTTCCACTAGCAAATGTGTTGTTTCCCTCTTTCAAGTGTGGCTCATATGGAAATTAAACTGTCACCCTGACCCCAAGACTGCTGTCTAGAGACTTTTCACCTCCTTTGGGCTGAAGTGCTTCATTTATTTAAATAGCTTTAGCAACACAAAACTTGAATTGTGTTCCACTGAGTTGAAACATGCTTTTATCCTGCTATGTGCGAGTGTTCATCAGGAACTGGGCTGAAATCACAACACTTATTCTACCTGGGACCCTAAGCTTGGTCAGAACATGAGCTGATAGACCTGAAAATCAACATGCAGCACTACATAGCCCCAACATGAAAACCTGCTTATTTTCTGAGACCACACTTGCCTTATAACAGGATCAACAGAGCTGGGAATGACCCAAAACTGTTCATCTATGTGCAAAAGCATCTTCCTGCTTCTGCAGATTTAACGATGTCTAGTGGATAGGTTCTGACACAGCATCGTCTGGGTGATGTTTTAACCACCCCAGAAAACATAGGCAACTTCAATAGTCAGCTGCTCTACAACACACTGTGCAACTGGCTGATGACTAATACAGTGCCATTTTAGCTTCAGATAAACAGGAGAACCTCATTTTCCAGCTGTAAACACACTGCCATCACAAAGAAATCCATATCATTTCAAATGCCAAGCCTCTTTCAAATCTCCAGATGATGTTAGTTAGGAGAAAGTGGGAATATCAGGCAGAAAGATTACACTATCTTGAATTGAGGACAATTAATAATACATGCAGCAAGCCCCTCAAACCACTTCTCTTCCTCCCCTCCCACTGCAGACAGAAAATGAACTGAATTGGAAATTCAGTCAGGAAAAGTACATCCTCCAAAATTAAAAGACAAAGGCGCAGTAAGAAAATGAGCTGTGTCAGGCTCACTTACAACATCTGCGGTACAAGGCACAGATAATTCCCTTCATGAAGCAAAGCAGCCATATGTTCTTTGGGCTCCACAGGCACCTTAGCATGCACTCAGGCTGAGCAGGTAACACCCCTGAGCTTATGAAGCATCTCCTGAAATAATTGTGGAGAAAATACACCACTGTTGGTCTTCAGTTCAACAAGAAGGTGAGGAAAAGCACTCTCTCCCCACCAATTCTTGCCATGACAGATAGCCTTTCATCTCTGTATGGAGAGGGAGGCAGCTCAATCAAGGCTAACGAGGGAGAGCCCAGGGCCTTGCACAGCATCTACACCTCTCAAATCAACCAAACCTGCCTACAACCAGGCCACAGTATGACAATATAGTACTACCTCCCCCTTTGCAACACTGCTATCTCCTCATATAGCATCTTCATGTCCTAGCTGGGGTGTGTTTTCATACAACACTGCAGAGTTCTGAGTGGCCTTTAAAGAACACTCAGAGCAAAAGAAACCCAACCACAAAAAGACAAAAAAGCACAATGCCCCTCCAGCTGCTATATCCATTGTTGATGCAGTCAGGTACCGACTTTCTAAATAGGGCAAGTGTCTCATTTGCACTCCCAATACAAACTTATTGCCTCAGGAACCAGACAAGGACTGCATGTGTCTTAGAGAAGCACATATGCATAGACATTTAAAATTATTAATTGGATTCTTACTCTTATTAAAATGCTCTTTCTGCTGTAATACAGGATGCAGCTGCAGAGATCAAAGACTCATCATTCTGCATGCACATACATAAGTGGAAATTCCTGCCCCAGAGCACGTACAAGAGAATGGATATGACAAAAGCTGAAAAAGAAAAGAGATGAAGTGAGTTGTTTCAGGTCAGTCAGAGCTTTGCTTGGTGCTCTGTGCACTGCATGCATAGTGGTTTAGGGGCCAGTTTTGTTTCCTGTGGTGATCTGGGAATGCTACAGCTCTTTGTTCCAGACTACTTTGTTCCAGACTACTCTGCAGTCTCAGAAGTGGAAGAGGATCCCATCACAGCTAGCAGACTCCAACATACAGATACAAAAATTGCTTGGGATTCTGATTTAATTAGTGCAGTGTTCCTATCCCACACAAAGTGAACATAAAGTGACCTGAAATGGCAGAGATTGCTGTGAAGTAACAGGAACTGCTGAAGACTGGCTCTGGCTACTTCTTTTGCAATTCTGGCATCTACAGATTAGCAACACTGGCATTGGTGCGGGGAGACACCAGTCTCTGGGGGGACAGCAGGCAGAAGCTAATAGTGTCCTGTACCAGTGCCTTACACTTCTAGACATAACAACATATGACCTTTTGGTTTTGCAAAAGGTTCTACATGCTTACAGAATAGTTTCCCTGATTCCTTACAATTACCTGTTTATCTTCAGAAGCAACATCCGTGCAGCTAGGTTACTATGTTTTGGGATACCAATGCAGGAACTTTTCAGGTAAGGGTTGCTGAAAATAGTACTGCCCATTTTCTCCCAGCATCACTAAGCAGAAACTAATTCAGTGAAACATAAGGTTGAAGGGGTTTGAACATCCAGGAACACATGCCTCTTCCCCTCATCTCTGCTCCTGGAGGAAACAGGATCAAGGATGCATGCTCCTCAGTATCCTTTGGAAACTGGAAGTCCTACAGACCAATTGTGTGCATCTTCCTGACCTCTTTGCAGAATAGTCCAGCAAGGTGACACAACCAGTACTGAATAATCCCTTTTAAACACAACTCCAGTCTTCCACTCTATCTGTCCCTCATCTACAATCCTCCAGCTCAGTTCAGCTGTGACTCGAGTCAATCACAAACTGTACCTAAGCCATAGCATGGGACAAATGTTCGTGGTAATGAAAAGAAACCAACATCTTACACCTCCGCAATGCTAACTGTTGATCTGAACTCCTTTGGTAAGGAAAAGTATAAACAGTTTCAAAGCAAACTGAAACAGCCAAACCAAGTTTCCTGGGGGAAAACCACTCCCTCTGGGCTACCCAGATGCAACAATGTTTATGCACTGCGTGGCCCATGAGATCCATAGCCAAACACCAATCCACTCGATACAACCTTTTTGTCCCCTGCGGACTAGACAGCCTTTTGGCCTAAGACTAACTGAATGATCTCAGGGAGCATTAGGGAAAGCAGAATAAAAGCCCAGGAGGGAAATCTGAGCTTTGCTAGGAGAATGTAAACTATAAGGGAAAATAAAATCCTATCAAACACAGCTTGTAAGATTAGATGAGGCAAAATATGTTGTGAGCCTTTCGTTGTTTAAAATGCCCTTTCCCTCTGATGTATTGTTTCACCTAATGAAGAAACATGCTTTCATTTAGCAGACTGTTACTTCCTACCACTTAACAGATCTCCCACAGAGCTGTAACACTGCAGCCATCATTCTATATAGAATCATGGAATGATTTGGCTTGGAAGGGACCTTAAATATCATCTAGTTCCAATCCCCTACCATAGGCAGGGACACCTTCCGCTAGACCAGGTTGCTCCAAGCCCAAATACTTTGATGCATACCTATGCACTAGTCATCATGTCTCACACCTGATCTCCTCAACACTTTCACACTCAGTTCCTCTTTGTGCTGCTGGATCCTGAGATGAACCCACTCAGATGCTGGAGCCAACCCTACTGGACTCTCAGCCTGTTTCTGGGGGAGCACAGCTTCATTATTGCATCTTTCCAAGGCAGAGAATGCTCAGCAATGCAGAGAACCACTTCTCAACCACCTGCTCCTTGTAGAGCTTATATGCTTATGGCACAGCCACAGCTCTTCAGACACAGCCTGGCTAGTGGGACTGATTTCTTTACTACAGATGGGTATTTTAACTTATAACAGCAGATGCAGCAATCAGTTATATTTGGAGAGGCAGAGGGCAGGAAGGATGGGCACTTACTGCCATACAACTACTACACCAGAAAGCAGGATGTTGGTTCTGGAATAGGATGCTTCTCTAACAATGAGGGATTGTGGATGTCTGCAAGTAGTGTGGATGGACAGGTGAGAGCCAGAACTGCCAACAGTCCCCACTCTGCCTAAGCCATGCTTATGCATCCTCTTTTGCCTTTACTTGCAGACAGAGTGGCTTTGATTGCCTTGCAGGGCAGGAGTCAGAACAATACATTCAGAAAACAAAACAGCACAAGTGAGACTTGACCTCCTGTGCTTCAGGCTGTCCATGAGACCTTTTGACCTCCAGTTTAGCTTGTGATATGTCTTGCTTTCCTAAACCCATATGGTAAGAGAGCACCTAGCCTTTTTCAGACAAGCAAAATGCACTGGATTAGCCTTGGCACAGCAAAGTGATCTACCTTCCCATTTCCCCTCCAGTAGCAGGGGTAGCAAGCACACTGCCACCAGCTGACAACCTGCCTGGGTAGATGCCAAGAGCTGCGGATGTGCATGCTTCAGCTTCACCCTGGATCAGTGCACCAAGAACAAATCCAACATATACAGAGCGCCAAACATGCTGCTACCACTTGAGCTAAAGAGCAAAGCCTCTTGCTGAGGTCTGCAACAATTCATACCCACAGGGGACTGTATGACAACCCCCTTTCGGTGCCAAATTCACATAGGCACAACCACACTCTTCCTCCAAGCAGGAAACATCTTTCAAAAGAATAAAGGAGCACAGTCCAGCTCCATGAAATCAAATAGATTATATATGCTCCCTTGAAGAATTCTCAGTTTGTTCACCAGTGGCCACACACTCATGCATAATGCACTTACAGTCACTCATGAAAATAATGTATCAGTGACATCTGAGCCATTTGAGCAGAACGTGGGTCACAAGAGATCAGAGATGGAATTTCTTTATTGTTCCACTGCTGCTGTTTGGTTATGTTTCTCTCATTCAAGGTTAAATAATTTCTGTTTGGAGCAGTCATTGCATTCTGCATTACACGCTGGCAAAATTAATGGGCCCCCCTGGGCTAGCAAATTCTGTGCACCTCTCCTGAGGATTCCTCCATACTTCTGTTCCTTCTCCAGGTGACTTCTATACCCTGCATTACTCACTAATTTGTGAACTGCTGAGAATCAAATCAGATGTTAGGTCACATTAACTACTGAGTAGAAAAATCTGATAACAGTGGAAATTGATTTCTCTCTCTGGTAGTATTTCCCATCAGAAGAACAGATTCCTCTACTGGGAAGGCAACAGGTTATTGCTTTCTTACCATACAGAGTTCTAGTAACCCATCAGAAAGGAAGCAACTGCTGTTTATTGTTAGGATACTATTTCTGAGCAAGTGATTAGCTGCTGATGGAGGGATATGATACACCTTCAGCTCAGCAACAGAGAAAATTCCAAGCCTAATATTTTGAGACTGGTAGCTCAGTTTGTTATTTGCTTTCAAGAAATGTGCACCTTTCCCACACTGCTTTTGATCTGAGGAAAGGCTTTTATCTTTACACCAAAGACTTCAATGACTCCCTCTTCTCTCCCCACAGCTTGAATTACTCCAAGCCTGATCACCACCATGACACAGTACATCATCTGGATACTGTTCTCCCTCTAGGTTTGCTTTGCTCAGTGCAAATTCCAGATCTCCAGCTCTGTAGAGCTCAAGGTTGACAAGTAAAAAGGATCAAGACATGGAACTGCATATGAGAGGAGCATAGGCATGAGAAGCACTTGGTGGAGCATCCACCTGCCCCTTAATTAAGGAGCAGACACCCATCTAAAGCTAGGTGTCCTATTCAGCTTGAATCTAAAGCAGGCTCCAAGTCCCCCTCCAGCTCAATGGCAGAAATGCCTTCCCTACCATGCAAGTACATCTCTTCTAGGGGAAAAAACTGCAGATACTCCTCTCCTTGTGAAAGTCAAAGGCCAACATATTAAAAGTATGGCCCAGCTTGACTTAGGAGTTCCTGAAGGAACAGGGCAAGCATATCTCTTGAGCACACTGAAACCTTTGGCTGTGAGAGGGGAAAAGAGGCTACACAAGAATCAACAATGCACAGAGTCACACAAGGTGTGTTTCTACATAGCTGTATCATACCCACCTCAAGAGGCATAAGCCTTCCCCAGTGTAAAACCAAGACAAAAATAGATACTCTGTCAAAAAAAATAAGAGAAGCAGCAGCACAATAAAACTCAGCAATAACTCTCACCAGAACTGCTCACTGACATCAGCTAGCCAAGCCTCCACTGGGATAAATGACATAGAACTTCCTATGATAAACTAATAAAAGAGATTTCTATGAGTAATCATTGATTTGACAGGAAGTCAAACAAATCTATCCATCACTGCTGACATGTGTCTACAACCTTCCAAACAAAGCAGCGTCTACAGAGAAAAATTGAGCAAACTGCCCACACCGTCTGAAATGCCACATAAAGACAACCAGTGTCTGACGCCTCGATCGAATGCTCCCTGCCATTCACTCCTGGCTCTGTCTTTGATCCCTTCTGGATTCATTTCTGAAGCCTACAAATATCAGACAAACCCTCGGTTTCTCCTCCCACATCCTGCCGCTGCATGATACAGTCTCCATCTCCATCAGAGATAAGGAGAACAAAAAACTGAGTGGTTCCATCCCACCCCTCTTCTGCCCATTAATCGAAGATTTTCTACTCCAGGCTCTTTGTTACCAGGTGGTGTGTGTATCTGGCCCAGAACTGGGCCAAATGATTCTTGGTCATTGTAAGAATTTGATGCTCTGTGCACAGCAGACTCCAGCCATCGCAGCTCTGAGCTCTGATCCTTGGCAACAAGTCAAATCCCAGCCCTCAGCCCAGGAAGACAGAGGCTTAGCCACTTCCTTTAATTCTGGAAATGCATTAGCAATTAGAAAACAAGTCAGGAGTTTATAGTGCTATTTCCAAGTAAATGGTGATCCAACTGAGTTCTGGGAAGCCTGGCTGGGGGCAGCCTCAGGAGGTGAAAACATGGAAGTCAGCAAGGCTGGCCTGAGTCCTAACACAGTGAGGTGCCACCACTTCTAAATTATACAGGTTCTCTGTCAGTGGGGTGTGACAGCAGCTCAAGCCATCATAAAGACAATCATCATGCTCAGACCAGTAAGGTTGGGCAGCCCTGTGAGATGCCACAACATGTTGTCACACTACCAGAGAGCAAAGTTTCAGAGAAGGCAAAGCCAGACTTTACCAGCAGAGCCTGGAAGCCAGGGCTCAGGTTCCATCTGTGAACTGAGGTCATACTCAGAAACAACAAGAATACTGCAGTAAGAGCATGACCTGCTTAGTTTGCAGCAGTGACTTTGGTTTACTTCTTGCCCCCATCCTGCTGAACTGATGAGCAGTGAGCCCTTCTAACATTTTCCATAGGGATAAGTACTCTCTAAAAGACAGAAAGTTCTTGCCCCAGTATCTGGGAGAAGTGCCACAACTTCAGCCAGAGTGATGTGTACACAAAAGTCAGCTGGATCCACAGTATCCCAGACAGCAAGACTTTTTTGTGCTAATACTGTCTGCAGCTCAAGTGAAAACATCCCTGGAAATGACAAATGAAAGCAAACAAAGAGGCTGTGCATGGGCATGCAGCAAGGCCATGCTTAGGGCAAGGCTTCATGATGCTTCAGTCCATTTCCCTGAGCTACGGGTTACCTGGTTGCTACAGAGAATGCCAAAACCCTCAGCTTCCCCAGCTCCACAGTACATTGGCTTTTCCAGGGCAGCTTCTGCAAACACAGCAACTCCCAGAAAGCAATCGCTAAAAAGGTCTGAAGGCAATCAAAGGAACTTCAATTAGAAATGCAGATGATCCCTCACTGCTGATTCAGGACAGCATGGGCTTAGTACTAACCTGTGCAAACATAAACACAACCAAATTCTTTAATCATCACAAAATCAAATCCCTCCATGCTGCGTTAGCTGGGCTGTCCTGTGCATCTGTGCTGGCACAAGAGACAGCTCCCAGCTGACACCACAGTACCGATCAGCAGGACTTTTATGCTGACTTTAATCAGCACATATAAAAGGGATAAAAATCCCATTTCCAGTTCTTCCCAAGCTGCTATGTTGATACATACAGAACTAATAAGCAGATATTAATAGGAAAGACTTTTTTTTAATTGTAAGTTTTACTTCTGATTTCAAAAGCTGTATTTGGTCCTAAAGTCCTCAAGGCTTAGATATTTATAATACATTCAAATGCAATCCAAACAGAGCACATACCTTTCTTCAAAAATTCCCTGCTGCTGGACTCATCCCCTTTTAAGCAAAGACAACAGGATTTGTTTAGAAAACTTATACACTGGTTCTCAATAACATGAGACTATTTGAAACAAAACAAAATTTGGAAGCCATCCTCTAGACAAAAAAATATGAGCAAGTAGAACTATCCCATTCCCTGCAAAGCAGCCTTGTCTTACTGGAAACAGGTTCTACTTGTCTTGGGCTTTAGTGTTGGAATTCACCTAGGTATGTTACACTAGGATTTCCATTTTTTGTAGCTAAGAGAGATGTGGACTAAGATGGAAGTAAAGAATGGCTCGGGCTTGAGCTCTGGGAGGAATAAAGAAAGGTTTGAGGACATCACTGGAAAACATCTTGCTTGTGGAAGTGGAGTCAGAAGAGGTTGTTCTATGCATAAAAGCTTCTTGTTTTCTGCTGTGTGTCATTTCTCTTCTTCCCTCCCTCCTTCCATACAGGCTAAACTGAGAACCAGGCATTCCTTCATGCCTCCCCTCTTTATTAATCCAGAATACCTCAGCCTTGAAAGCAGCTTTTATATCCTACTTTATCCTTCAGTTCACTGAGCAGCTTCCCTGGTCTCTCTGCTCTACGCTGTAAGCATCCTTCAGAAAGTTAAAACTGACTGCACAACTTCCCAAACAAGCTGAAGCAGTGGCCAGCCTCTGTTCTCCACCATAGCCCTTCAAGCACAACTTGGGGCAGGCAGCACTTAGGACCAACTGAAAACCTTTAAGCTTGGTACCAGCTTCCTCTAGGCTTTGACCACAAACAGTTCTGGGTATAGGAGCTCCAAAATGCAAAAGCATAAATCACTGTAATCAATGCATCCCAAATGCAATAGTCCAAGACATTCAGGGGAAATCAGTTCTTGTGCCAAGAGAAATGCATGATCTGAAGATTCCTATGCTTAGCACATTCACTGGATAATAAGGGAAAAGAGCACCCCAAGTACTTTATACCACTGCCACAGAGCAGCAATTGAAATCACCAGCAGCAAAGACAGGAGCTGGAAGCTCCAGATGCTGCTAGAATAACAGCTTCTCATTTCAATGCAGTTAAGATTTTCCAACACCTTGCAGTGTTTTGGCTCAATCCCTATGACAGAAGCAGGCTGCCAAGATGCAAAGTGAGGTGGCAGTAGGTGATGGAAGGATATGGAGAAAGGAAATGCAAATATTTGGGAGACTGGCCCAGAACAGAGACAAAGGCTCTTTGAGACTTGAAACCTCCAGACTACAGGAGACAGCTCATAGAAATGCAGATTAGCAGGGGACTTTCAGCAACCGCCTGGGAGGTGGTGGCAGGATATGGTACTTTATCCAAACACATAGGTGGGTTCTAGAGCTGGTGGGAAGCATCCACATGCTTGGCTGTAAATAGAACTGATGTTCTACTCAGATGCTCTAACCATCCTAGGTCAGAAAGGGTCACCTATTTCCAAGGGTGTAAACAAAAAAGCTGAAAGGTCAAGTACATGACTGCCTCCTAGACCTCAACACTTAAGGGACAACAGGTAGCTGCACTAAAAGGAGTGGAAGAGATTCTCTTGAAACTAGACTAATTCACTGAAACAGCCAGTTTGCACATACCTAGCATATAGGAAACCTCCCAGGGATAGGTTTGCTCCTCTTAGCCACTGGAAGGAAAACAGCTCATGAAGAAAGGTACTGCTAGGCACAAGCTAGTAAGTGGCTGTTCCATGTGATGAAGAGTAGCAGACTGTGGTCCTAATTGGCATGGAGGGAAAGAGGAGGTGGGATGAAGTTCTTGGTTCCTCCTCCACTGTTCTGAAATCAGGAAATACCAAATGTTGATATCCTCAATAAATATCTATTTAAAAACATTGCTTCCCCCACTCTTCCTACTGCCTAACCTCCTACACTAACCAATTTATGGGCACAAACACAACAGCAGCTCCTGGCTCATGGCAGTAAAAACCAGCCTAGTTCAGAAACTGACCTTCAGCTTTGCTGTTTTTATCTCATCTGCTTCCTCTCCATGGAAGTGAGTACCCTGAGAAAGTCTTCTGATGAGCCATCTGGAGGAAAGGGCAGCCAACCTCCCACTCCCAAAAAATCTAACACCCAGAACGTGGATTCAGAACAAAAAACTAGTGTTGGAAAGGTCTCTACACACACCAGAAATAAAAGAGAAACCCCGCCTCTTGCAGCCAAGGCATTACTATCAATGTTACTTTTGTCAATGTTAAAGCCTAAAAGCCTCAGATTTCCTTTCCACAGAACTTCCTTACTTTTCAAGAATCCGTATGTATCAGTCTTCATAGTACTGTCCACAACATGACACAGTCATCCAAGGGAAACCACAGCTTCTCCATTAGGACCAGCATGAGACAATCCCATACCTTATTCTCCAGTCTGAGCTTGTTTCTCTGCAACTGACCTTCTGAAGCAAGAACACTCAGCCCAGCAAGAACAAAGACTGCAAATTGTCTTCCACAAGAGTCCTTTAAAGATCAAGCATGAGTCTGAGACACATGCTGCTGACCCAATGAAAGCCCCAACGCGCAGGTACACTTGATGTGTAGATCTTGTTCTGTAATGAACAGAGGGAAAGGAAACCTCATTAGAAAGCCTTGCTGGTGATTTGATCCAGAGCATCCTGGCAGCCTCAGAACAAGGACAGCTCAGTGTCTGGCCTGCTGCAGAAATCAAGATATCAGCCAGAGAAGGGTTTTGAGCATCTTAATACTGAACTTATTACCCAAAAAGCCACTTGCATCTCTCTGCTGAATAAGGCCCTTACCTATCCATACCTGAAGGAAGGTATTAGTACCTACAACCATGCCCAGGGTTAGAAAAGGCCCAATGAATAGTTAGATATTCTCTGCTAACAAACTAAAAGAAAGCCACTGGGGATAGGTGGAGACTGTCAGACTCTTACTTCCAGCTGAAGAGGAAGCAGAAGAAAGGTCTCCAAGAGGACCACAGGGTGAAGGTATGAGTCCATACACCCAGAAGAGCGATTCCCAGAAGGGAATGGGCTGTGTCCCATCAAGGACCAGAAGGAAGTCTCTAGTGGGAAATAGGATCATGATGGAAAAACAGCAGAGGTTAAATTGGGAATTCTCCCCCAGGAAAACTGGAATGAAGGAAAGGTCCTAGGTTGCGAGTGGTAATGGACTGCCCTGAGGATCCATTTGAAGTCCTAATCCTGCTCACAAAGCAAGCATCCATCCACACGAAACAGTTGAGCATGGCACAACAGCACCTGCACCTTTTGAAGACTCCCAGGATCTGGTCCCAGCCTACAGCAAGATCAGATCCAGAGAGACAAAACTCCAGCATCCCACAATCTTCTCACAGCCACCAAAATCTTACTGAACTTTCCTCTTCCATGTGCAGCCATCTCCTCAGATAAGCATCCTGTACTGCCAATGCAACGTGTGTGCTATTGAGAGGACCAGGTCCTCACCAGCACCACAGCAGAGGATCTCAGAGGCATTATGCAGGAAATGCCAAGGAACAGCATGCTGTATTTTAACTCCTACAATCACAGAACTAAGCATTCCAAAAAGTGTCCTGTTGCCCTTCAACTCCATCCTAATTCTCTTTTTTAGCAGGAAGGGGATGGCTGTTGATGAAACAAGGTGACTCCAAACACAATCTGTGCCATGGTAAAAACTGCAGTAAGCAGAGAGCTGGAGTGAGTGTGGCATTTCCCAGAGGAACTCTGGGTAATGAATAGAAGCCAAGGAAATGGCTTTCACTGTGTGAATGAAGTAGATAAGTTCATTAGCATGATGCCTTTCAACAGGAAAATTTGGCTTCCGACAAAATTATATCCTGTGAGCCAAGGTCTGAGTTTGGTTTCACTTTTCTGGAGTGGGATGTGTTTGGATTAAAACACCTTTAAAACATCTGAGCTCCAAAACCTTTTCATTAATGTCTTTTACAAGGGCACCTCTTGCCAAAAATAGTTTGCTTTGCTTGCCTATTCTCCCTCAAATACTGAGCCTTGCAGAAGAGCTTCATCTTCCAGGATGGTTCCTGAACTGACACAGGAATCCAGAGTGATGGTGTGCGAGATGCAGCCTGAAGTGCAAGAAGAAGTGATTTCTCAGATTGGTCTATCCGAGCTGGCACCTGTAGTGCCTGACAGGACTTCCAGCTGGAAACCTCACACCCTTCAAGTAATTTTGAACATCTGGTTACTTGTCACCACTATCAGAAGTGATCCCATCCTGAGAATGCCTTTCTCTAAATGTTTGTTACAGCTTCATTTGCCTTCACTCAATAAAGCCACACATTTAAGACAAGTAATTTAGATACAGATTTTGGTAACATCTCATTCAGATATTTTTGCAGATGGAATATTTTGGATTTCATCTCAAAATGATTTCCTGGAAGGAAATGCTTTACTTGCAGAAATAATTTCAAGCACTGAAAAAGAAACATTCTCCAAACCACCACAACACCATACCTCAGTCTAGCCCATACAAAAATATGTCCAGATCTCTGTGCAATACTGTGATTTCCAGCAAAACAGACTGATCGGTTCCACTCTCTTGCCGTGATGAGAATGAGCAGAACTGTATCTCTCCTGACTCATGGAACTTCTTTACAACCTCATCTTCAGAGCACCTCATCTCCCATTGTAGATGGCACTTCACTGACTGCAAGGTAGGATGCTGCTATGGGATGTATCGTAGTGTGCATTAAGTTGTCCTTCTGGAGAAATCTTTTCACTCACCTGAAATCCCATTTCCTTGAAATCAGTCTCCCCTCTTCAAGTGGTGCACAAAAGCCCCCTCAGTTCTCATCCTTTTCACCCTGGGATGCTGAGTGAACTCTTTTCCTAGTAAGCTGCTAGGCAGGAGCATCTTTTTTGGAGCTATGTGTTGTTCCATAAGATAGCAAGAGGGAAGCTATTTTCTGATATAAAAGATAGTTTATCTCCCTTGACAGATTTCAAGGCAGTTTTAAAACTCCTAACAATATGCTGGGTTTTCCCCATTATAGCTCTGATAGAGAAGGAGTGATAAGACATGTCAGTGTTATTAACCTGAAAATGTTGCAGAATTCTTGAGATGTAACCCAAAGCCTATTAAAATTCTCCCTGTAACCCAGAGGTCACTAAAATAAAGTGAATGTCTTAATGATGCCATGTGCCTTCATCATAAGCACTGGGTGTACAGACACTCTCCCCTTTCTGGCTGTGTGCCTAAAGCCACCAGCACACCTTCACCCAACACACACAGCAAGCTCTCAGCCATGGCCGAGATGCACAAAGTCTTGATGCCTACGTTAACACTGTCGCCATCTCAAGCTGACTCTTTCTTATGCCTGACCAGTTGTTGACCAGTACCTCTGGCAGAAGCTTTCACACAAATCACACCTAAATGGTTCTTTTAATATACTGGAAGTGAAACCCATCCTTCCTCTAAAGCAGTACTGCATATATTTAAAGGGAAATAGTTTTTCTACATCAAGAATTCACCCTTCCCAGGAACACAGGGGTCATCTTCTAAAGTAATTCTAGATTTACTCAACCCTCATTTTACACAGCATTGCCTTTAATAAGGCAGAGCAGATACCTGAGAGTCAGAGACAGCTGTTTTAGCAGCACAGTGCTCAGGAAGGTGGCCTTTAGTATGAAGGACAGTATCTCTTCAGGATACAACACCTCCCACGCTCCCTTGCTTCAGGCTCTTTTGCCAAGGCCCAAAGCTAAATATGTTATTGACAGCCCATTAGTTAGGCTTGTGCAGTTCTAGAGTCCTTCTCCTGTTCATAGATTCATGTCAAGAAGCTTCTGATTTTTGCACGTTTCCAAGCAATTCTTCACAAAGCACTACTTTAGTATAATGATAGTTTGAGTCTCATGTTCAGTCTGTGCATAATGTTATTAACCAATTTTACTAAAATTAGAACAAGGAATAACTTTTCTTGCCTATCAAAGGGCAAATGACAGCATGAGTTGCAGGTTTACCAAACTTAATCACTGATATTCAGCATTTCATCTATCCTGCATCTTTAGCTGTCTGTGTAGAAAGCTGGTGGAAGAAGAGAAAGGGAGGCAAGTTGAAATACCTTTCTGACTGCAAGATACTCATAGCCTCTGATTCTAAAAGCCAACCATGTGATTTCTAACTACAGCAGAAGGAAAACAAAAGACCAGGTAAAACTTAGATATTTGCAAGGCCCGGTACCACAAACACAATTAGAGCTGGGGGGAGAGGCAGGAAAAATAACCAGTTTAGAGACACAAGAACCAATGATCCAAAAATCAGTTACTGCTGCCTTGATTAGCATAAGTGTTACAGAAATCTCTGAAGGTCAATACTACCATTTAGCTGCCAAAAAAAATGAAGTTTCAAAGGAACTGGAAAATAGTTTTCAAGAATGTGGCAGGTATATTGGGGGTTTGCAGCATGTGGATGTGGCTATCCGCACACATGTAAAATTTGATGAAGGTTTCTTTTAATACTATGGAGTATTATTTTGACTCTGACATGAGCTTAAGCAGTGATTCAGGTTATCCTGAATTTCTAATCTTGAGGTTAATTGACAGTTGTCACTGAGAATGCCTTTACTAATTGGTAAGCTTGATTAGACTTAAAGTCTTTGGCACTAAGCCTCCGTATTTGGACAAAAACCAGTCTTTCCACAATCATAATATACGACCGAGTCAAGTTAAATAACCTTTTTGCACCATTTTGATTGCCATACATTATAAGCTGAATTTGATCATTCATTTCTCATATTCTTCGATATCACAATGTAAAAGAACAGCATATATTTAGTCAATAACATTAATTAAAAAGAAATCTCAAGTCTGTTCCCAACTCTTAACCAAGCTGCGCAAATTTGCACAGACAAGGCTGGTAACAAGGAGAATGCCCTGGCCAGGGATTTCCAGACACAGTTCTGCCACAGTCAGGGACTGGTAGACATTTCACTGTTTTCACTTGCTCTCCTGTTTGCTCTTTCTGGCAGATACCAGATCTTTTATGTGTTTGCATAACTCCAAGCGCAAGCTGGCACTGATCTCAACTGAAGCTTTTGAGTTTCAGTATCATCAAAATGCTAACAAATCTAGAGTACGTTGAAAATCATCCAGCTGTCTTGTTTTGTATTAATATAGATTCACTTTAATGGAAATAATGGAAAGTTACACATAGATCTTGGAATGCTTCCTCTATACGTTATTCAGCCTGGCAGTGCCAAACTGACTTGGCTGGGCTAAGCATTTAATTACAGATTCTTTCTCTTTTTTGTTTCCCTGATGACATTAAATCCTTTCAGCTGTTACAAATTACTCCAGAATCGGGTGCTCTTTAACCAAAGCACAAGTTTTTTCATAACCTTTTTTCTTTTTATTGGAATGTTTGGGGATCCTGGTGCTTTTTTTAATCAAAGCACTGGGTCAAATTGACTGACTGGCATCAACAGACCCGACTGCATTGACAACTGTGGAGTTATGTTCATTGAATATGCTGCCTTCATTTTACTCCTCTGAGAAATCAAAAGAATGGCTCTTTTCTTGCCAAGCCCCTTTATGCCCTTCTCTACCAGAAAGCAGATTAGATTTCCCCCAGTTCTCTTCCCTTGAAACCCTTGCCTACCAGGACTAGCTTTTATTTTCCCACGCTCTGTCATCTCCACTTGTGAAAAGTACCAAAAGTAAATACTTCACTCGTCTACCCCTTTTTCAGAGAGCAGCAGAAATCCAGCCAGACTGTACAATTGGATTATCCTCATCCAAGGATACAGACATCTATCATTTACTAACTCTTAAAGTCAAACAAGTTATGCAGAGCTCTGTGCAGCACTCCTTTATTCAGTCAGGCTGGTGAATGGGAAATGACAACAGCAGCACAATAAATTTTGGGCCCTTTCAAGATGCTGACTTTGAATGTATTTTCACAGGCACAATGCAACCCCTGCGTCTTTACCACTTCTTCCTCAGTGGCTTGGGTCACATTCAGATGCACAATAAGAGACACAGTATTGAGTGTCTAAATCCCAACTGTACCAAAATGAGTTTGGTCATGCTCAGCAGACCTGATCTAATGGCTATGGAGCTAACAGAAAGAGTCCTCCTAGTAATTGCAGTTAGCTTTGTATCAGGGTTCATGTGAGAAGTGGTATCAGAATCCATACCTGTGCTGGCCCACTGGGCACAGAGCCTGCACAAAGAAAGCTGCAAACCAGTCTATTTCTCCCACATCCTGTTAAATGCTAGAGGTTGATTTTGGCACTAATGACACAAGGAAATACCTCAGGTGTTGCACTCCCGGCTGTGTCAGGTACATCTGCCCCAAAACATCTGTCCATACAATAGAATGGGTTACAGGCCAGGGTGCAAGACAAGCATAGCCTGCTGTTAGAGGGCAAGGGGGCACTGAGCTAAGCCACAACTAAACCTTGTGCACTAGAGAGGATCACAAATTGGATTTTACTCACTCGCATCTGCCTCATGGGGCAGTGCAAAGGCTGCAGCACTGCTGATGAAAGGGTTGAACATCAACACTTGGGCTGAGAAATTACTGGGAAGGGTTGCATATTACAAAGGCACAGTGCAGGGAAAAGTCCTGCTCTGACTTCTGATTGCATCCCGGTAAGAACAACATTCAATAGGGACAAAGACATAAGCAGTAGATCATCCACTCATTCCTGAGCCCTCAGGGGCTTTATTTGATCTCCTGCTTAGAGCTTATCTTAACCCTATGGGAAGGGAGGGCATGCCCTGAAGTACATGATACTGGTGGGACAGTCCCTCTGGGAAACTGAGGAAGAACTCCCTCTGTACAAGATAACTGCTTAGAATATCCCAAACATCTCATCTTTTCTCCCAAGCTTGTTTGCTGTCCTCATGTCCTGTTCACCTTGCTCAGTTCTTTGCTCTATTTCTGTTCATACCTTGGCTATTCCTGTCTAAGCCACAGCAGTCAGCAGCATAGCAGTATCTGGCTTTCCATACAGGTTACAGGGACAAAGGACACCATATAGGCTTTCCTAGGAAAAGAATTTATTCTGCAGAAGTTTCTTTCATGCTGCCTGTACAACTGCTCATCCATCTGACCATCAGATTCCTACTTCCAGGAACTTAATTTTCCCTCAGACTGACAGAAGGCTCAGAGATAATTAAATACTGAGAAATCCTAGGGAAAAAATATGCTGGAAATGGGAAGAGACAGAGCCAAATTAGTGCCTCAGCTGTCATGTGAGCTGAAAATGAATGCCTGCTTTTCATGGCAAGCAGGCCTCTCAGCATCAGCACATATGAACCAACCTGCCACAGCAAGTACCAACTCATGACTGCCAAGTAGTTAAAGGGCATGGAGAAAGGGGAGAAGAACCCAATAGTCATGTGGGAAAAGCTAGTATTATGAAGGGAGAGGCAGAGGTTAGGAAAGTAGGATACAAATCCAGTGGCTCATTAGTTCTGCTGCTTATGGAACAATTGCCTGGCATCACCTTCATTGCTGGCTGCTGAAACAGCAAAGTTCAGCTCAAAATGTCACGAACATCTTTCTAATACCCTACCAAAGAAAAACACCTTTTTAGCAAGCAAAAAGGCAGCAAACCAGCTCCAATAGGCAGGAACAACCTCCCTCCCCAGCAACTGTGAAAATAAGCAAGGTCAGACACCAAAAGCACCGTGTTTATGGTCTAAGCCCAATTCCACTCATGTTAGTGGGAAAATGTTTAATACCCTGCAGTTGTGACCTCTAGCCACCCCTCCTCCCAGCTTCAAGCTCAAAGCTGACAGCAAAACAAGGCTGTTTCTGCCCCAGCTTCATCTTGACATCAGAAGAGCCTCTGTTGGGTGCCTCGAGTCTGTTACTGCAAATAACCCTTGCATGTAACTTTGAGTGGTGTCTCCTTCAGTCCTAGCACTTCCACAGAAGCCTGCCCTGTGACACAGGTAGGCCCAGAGCCAGAGAGTCCAGTTGACATGTGCCTCATCCACACCAGAACCAGCAAAGCATCCAGGAACCAGGCACCAAACTCCTTTCACACTCCCTATTCTCCAAGAGGTCTCATAATGACCCCAGACCACAGAACGGGTCCCCAGTGTCCATGCTGGCTACCTTCCTACACTGACCAGTTTCGGAAGTACAGCTACAAGAGTTTTCTACAGTGCTCCCAAAGGTTATTAAAACACATGCAAGCACACTTGCAAAATGAATCAGGTTACAAAATCAGGGATGCCTAACAAGGAGCATGAGCTCTGAGGGCTCAATATTAAGTGATATAATAATATGATCAGGCAGCATGGCCTTTGTGAAGAGGTGACACGATTAGGAAGAGCCAGCACAGCAATGGTCCAGGTCCCATTTCTCCATTTTCTGCAAATGTCTGGCACCCTCCCAGTATGCCTTTTACAGACAGCTTATTCTTCTGCAAACCCTTCTCTCCTCTGTCATCTCCCTTTTCTCCCCTGATAACAGCCACACATTTTGACCCTCACCCACTGTCTTCTGTCAGCTTCTTAGGCAAGAAATGTTTTGGCTCCCTCGTTTCTCTTTTCTGGTCCTAAAACCACTGAAGAGATGTAGCTGCCAACTAAGACAGTCTCTCCTAACTCACTGTCAGGCTTAACACAGCCCATTCAGACTCACAGGGAAACGTCTGTCAGCTATCTGCAGACCACTTGGCTGTGAAAACAGCAGAGGAATGAAAGCATCTCACTACTTATCTTTACAGCAGCAAATGCGCACTGGAGATGGGTACCAGTTTATACCACCATGACCACAGAAATGAGGATCTGTGGGAGACTTCAGTATATGACACTGCATGTACAGACTCCTGGCTTGGTCCAGATCAGTGGGACAGCACCATCCTTCACACCAGGAGGCACTTCTCTTGCAGCTCTGTCCTACAGCTCAGCCAGAACCAAGGTGAACCTGCTACTTAGACCACATGGATAGCACAGTGACCTCCCACTGCATTTCTTCTGCTTCTCCATCCAGCTTTACTAGCCAACATAACTGACCTACTGGAGACAGCTTTGGGAGAGAATGAGAAACCTTTGTGCACCTAATTGGACCTTATGTGTCTGTCTTTCAATGCTGACAAGAAACTGGGACATCAAGCACAGCAGCTGGATATGATTTGGAGAGGATTGCTCATAGCAGGCAGGACAACAGCCCCCTGAGGATTTAAGGAATTTCCCTTTTCTGCAGCAGCTCTAAGCTTGAATCCCATGTGTACCATTTCTTAGAGGCTGGTACCTAGGAAGTCCACGGCAACAGCAGTACAGCTCATCTGCCCCCTCTTCAGAGTGGGTAGCCAAGTGGTGCAGAGGCTGCTCTTCCACAGTCTAGGGAAGGCAGCAACTCAAGCACAATCTCAGTGCATGCCCACAAAGACTCCATGTTCCAGGTTCCCAAAAAGAGGGAAAAAACCTTGTGCAGAAGTCAAACAAGAGAAAAGGAGGAATAGAATAGTAAAACCCTCTAAATCAGAGCAAACCAGATTTTTCAGTTGACAAGTTTGAAATGAGCCTTCTCCTGCCTCAGAACCAACAGAGCAAGAGAAGCAAACTGCATGGAATGTGGCACAGCACAGTGCTATGCCAGCATCCAACACTGGCTCCATCACTACACATTTAAAGGGGGACAAAACCTCTGCTCTGGCACTCCTTCCAGCTCTGCTGGTGCAAGCTAGTTCTGTTCTTTCTTGCTAACCCTGGGCTTGTCTCGAGCAAGGCCTGCTAAACTCAGCAGACCGCACACCACAGAGACCAGTCTGGCATATGGGTGGTCAGTGAGCACATGAGATTCATTTGACTCAGAACCCACCCACAACCCTGGCGGAAAAGAGAAAGCAGTGACTCAACAAAGCCCTATGTGCTTGTCAGGTCTTCCCTGTCACTTCCCTCTTGACATTTCCATAATCCTGCTGTGCCTGCAATTAAGAATTTAAACAAAATGCCTGCTGCTTTCCTCCTCCTTCACAGCACAGAGTAACAAAACTCCACAGGCACCAGCTCCTGCTGAAATGAAATGATAAAAATGAGCATCCGAGGTCAGAGGCCTTTTCACAGCTGCTGAGGGATGAGAGAGATGAAAGGACAGGCGTGTCAGAATTCCCTCCTCAGGATGTGAAAGTGTAGCACGCAGCCCGATTACATATTTATTTATGGGGAGATACACTGATAGCATCTGTCAAACCTCATTGCAGAGCTAGGATTGTGCTAGTCAAACCATGCTCAGCCTTGTGAATTGCCTTACTGGCTCCAACAGTAATCACCATAAAGGCAGTGGCAGGTGGGTTTAAAGGTCAGATGAACCATTCGTAGTGGAAGCCAAGGCACAGAAGCCTCTCCTGCCTGCAAGGCTATTACACTTTCAGTTCAGAGACAGCCTGCGGACACACACAGCCCAAATTTCAGCAGCCTTTATTCTAATATCAATTATTCTTTTCTGGTATCAAATACAAAGATGGGAAGGGATGAAAAGAAGTCTCCAAATCCTCACTTCATGGCTTCTAAAAGAAAATATGTCCTCCAATCCAGTGTATTCCATAGTCTGGGTCATATCTACTTGGTACACTTCAGGAGGGATCTCCTTTCTAACTATAGCAACTTGTGAAGGGCTTATGGAGTAAACAGGATGCTCAACATCTGCCAGAAGCTGGCAGGCACCATTGATACACCAGCAACACTAGTGTGTATCAAATCCAGACACAGTCCTAATATTTTACACCACAACTTGTCCTGCACATGAACCAAATCTCATTGTTCCCCTCCAGAAATACATCACTTGCCCTTCTAAGAGATCTAGCCCTTGCTAAAACATTTCGGTAGCCCTGACTGCTCCTTCTGATGCATGGTTTCTTGCAACAATGAATATCAGTGGTGCTGCCCATTTGCCATCCTCTAATGGGTGCTTCCAAAATCCCTCATCATCTCCCCTAGTTTTGACTGACCAATATAATTATGTCACATGTATATCTTGCCAACCTAATTCCATATTGATAAATGTCTTTACTTCAAATAATGAATGGGGAGAGCCAGGGACAATAATTGCTCGTTATTTTCCCATTATTTTTGCTTTGGTGATATGTAAATGAACTAAGGATCTTTGCAGTTCTCTATTTTGACAATTCAATGGCATTAGCCATTTCAGCAGTTGCTTTAACAAGTCTAATTTGCTAGGTTTATTTCCAAGAAATTATGCCACCAGCAATTTGTCTATTTACTCACAATCCCTTTGGCATTCAGTGTGCAACTGTCTGCCTGTATACCCCACTAGAGAGGCTCAGGGTTTTTCCAGTTCCTGTCCTGTGATCCTTATTCTACAGAATACAAAAGAACAATAATTTGAACAATAATTTAAAAAGAAAATAATAAAAACATCACACAACCCTAAACTAAAAAGACCAGGCAAAAAAATCCCTATGACTGATACCCAGCCCATCATAGCAATTGGCCCCTCCTGGCCAATTCCCCCCAGTTTATATACTAGGTATGACCTACTGCGGTATGGAATACCCCTCTAGCTAGTTTGAATCAGCTGTCCTGGCTGTGCTCCCTCCTGGCTTCTTGTGCCCCTCCTCACTGGCAGAGCATGAAAGACCGACTAAGACACCATCATGTTCTTATCATTATTCTCCCACTAAACACAAAACATAGCACTGTACCAGCTACTAGGAAGAAAATATACTCTATCCCAGCCAGAACCAGGACAAATATCCATTTGGACAATCTGGCAGAGCAGGATGAATTCACCCATTTATGTATTCATCTAGTTAGCTAATGCCCATTTTGCATTACTGAAGCTCTGCATAACTACTGCTCAGCTGAGCCAGAAAGCTCCAGCAAAGAGCCAGGCCCTTTCTACCATGCCACAGCATTAGTCCATCATGTTATGATACAGCTATGATACAGCTCTGAAGGTCACTCATCACAACTGAAAAACAAAGATGGGAAAGAAACAGGCCATCCTCAGGAGCTGATGCTGAAAGATCCACACAGCAAAAAGGTTTTGCTAAAGAAGCATTAGAACAGATGCTGCAGTTGATCTCACCACTCTCCAGTGTGGGAGCCCTACAAAATGGGAATTCATACCTTGAAAAACTAAAGGCTTCTGGAAGCCCATGTGTATGCTGCTTTACATTGTGAGCATTCAGTGTTGCTGTAAGGGGTGACAGAAGAAACAGAAGTGCCTCAAGATGCATAAACAGTAATTAGTGTTGTGCCATCAGACTGCTCAAACACAAGAAAACATACTTTAATGCCTCACAAGTCACCCTGTTTCTGGAGCTAATGGGTATTGATCATTCTGCTCCAGCAGTTCCACCTGCACACTGACCACTAACCCATTGCTGCTGGAATTAGAGATGTCAAACATCCATCAGTGCAAAGACAGACAGACACAGACACACATCTTCCTGAGCCAATTCACAACCAAAACAGGGACAAGTTCAGGATCTTGTCATCCCCCTCAGCAAAGGGAAAAAAGAGAGTTGTCAACCAGACATTTGGAACCAAGAGGTCACAAATCAAATCACTTTACCCTACCCAAGAGCTGCTAGATGAGAAGTACAGCAGACAAACAATACTTGTCCTTTGATTGATTTACACATTGTGAAAGATGGAGTCAAGAAGAAGAGAGCAAAGAGAAACCTATTCTGGCTTGACTACAGTATCTGCTTCAACAAAATTGAAAAAGTCCTTTTGGAATGTTTCTAAACTTCTCAAAGACGTTAAAGAAAGGTCTGAAATGAAAAGTCAGCTCAACAGAAAAGCAGCAAAAAGGAAGAGTTTGCAAAAATGTCAGCACAAAATACTTGTATTTTTCTCCCCAGGGGTTTTTGTTATAAAACAATCTGGTGCAATCACTCAAGAGTCATGATTAGCACCTGTGTTAGCAAATCTTCATTTGGTGCAGAAACAAACAAAATGCATTAAAATGCCTTCAAGCACAGCTCATGAGCAGAAGAGGGCCCAGCTCTGAACTGGTAAGAAATCAGTTTCCTTTAAGCACTTCAAATAGTTTTGCAGAGAATTACCCCTCCCTTGGCTGGCCTGAGGCAGACCATGAGGGAAGGAGGAGCAGTGATCACAGGCTTCTCTCTCCCTCTTTCCCTCCTATAGGACATACTTTTGCCCTACAGTGACCCGTACAGCACAGTAGCAATTACAGGATAGCACTGCCCTTCATTCATGAGGGGATGGCATCAGCTCCTGACTATCATTAGATGCTGGACTTTCAAGCATAGCTTCAGGTGACTGCAGCAGTTTCTGGATGTAGAAGTGTGACCTAAGCTGCCTTTACCAGGCACATCTCTTGGAAACAAGCAAGTATCATACACCTGCATGCTTTGCATTCCTCCGTCTCTCAGGAATGCCCAGTGTGATTTTATGCACCGGGACAGCTAGAGCAGCTATGCACCTTCTGGGGCACTGTCAACTTGCAGGGCACTAAAAGAATGTAACTTCTCTATGCTCACTTAATCACTAAGCATACAGAGGCTTTGTTGGCCTTCTCCCCATAACCACCACAGAGTCTTTACATTCACCATATTCTTCTCATCAAGAGGGTGATAAACTATTCCATGCATTTTCTGTAATTCTCCAGCACCTGGTTTGCACATAGCACTGCTGTTTGCACATCGTGTGAACTACTGCCACAACAACTTATTGTATCCTACACAGTATTTCCACAGCTTCTGCTAAAGGGACAATTGTGCAACTGGTTGCGTATGAGCAAGCAATATAAACTTATCTGAGATACAGTCAACACGAATAAAAGTATTAGTCCCAACATGGATCTGAGCACTTCAGATCTGCACCAGTTCTGGACTTCAAGTGCTGTCAAACAAGGTAATAGCAATAGGACAAGAGAAAATGGCCTGAAGTTGTAGCAGGAGAGGTTTAGATTGGATTATCAGGAAAATATCTTCACCAAAAGGGTTATGAAACATTGGAAGAAGCTGCTTATGGAAGTGGTTACCATCCCTGGAAGTATTTAAGAGATATGTAGATGTGGCATTTTGGGACATGGTTTAGTGCTGGACTTGACAGTGTTCGGTTAAGAGTTGGACTCTGAGATTTTTCCAACCTAAATGATTCTATAAGGTGACACACATGTAAAAGAGGTATAACCTCAGTGTCCTTGCAGGTGGTATCTCATTATCAGCTAGTATCTCATTACCATGTATCAGTCTAGGCATTTTGGTGCAGAAGCTGTGTTCCAGTTGAGGGTCTCTTTCAGAAGGCAGCAGCTCCCCAACATATCTTCCCTTCTCCTTTGGTGATGGCAACCTTCTGCCAAAGCGATGGGTCAGATGACATCATTTCCTGGACTAGATGCCATCAGCTAGAGCACACATGGTAGCTATGCATCCATCCTATCCTGAGGCAAGCCAGAAAATTCATGCAACACACTAATGGAACTCCCTCAGGTCTTCAACAGAGATAGAAACAGCATGTCTGCTAATATGAGCCCAGCTACTGGACAACATCTGCAACATTTAACTCCAAACAGCTTCCAAAATTGAACACATCTATAGATAGGGTCTCCCATCCTGGAGTGCAAATCCCCCAAGCAGCATAGAGGTGGTTCTCTGAGTGACAGCACTGACCAATTCAAGAGCTGCAGCAAGTAACACACAAAGACTGCACAGATGTGATCCAAGCAGCACTTGCAGGTAAACTACTGGTGTCAACTCATATCATGTATGGACAGGTACAACAGCCAGAACCAGGAGTTGTGGGAAGCGATAACTCTCTCATCCAGAAAGTTCATGTACTAAGCATTCAAACCCCCAGAGCTCTGAGGTCCATCTCTCTGCCTGGAATAATAATGAATAGGAAGAAGTTGCTGCTTTCTAGTTACTGGTATCATGAAATAACAGCTCCCTGCTATCAGAGTGAAGCACAGAAGGAGCAGGAAAAGAAAAATATACACCCCCAAAAGCACAAAAAGCCTGTAGCTGCTCAATAGAGGATTCAGGCAAACCCAGCCAGACCAATCACTCCACATAAATGTGATTTCTCACGTATGTCTGGTACTGTGCAATGCAGAGACTCCCCCACCTTCTCCTCCTAAGGAGGAGAAAAGGGAGGGAAAAATGAAGAGTGTCCCCACATCTCAGTGGTTAGGCGACAATCTTTGCACTCTTTGCTTACAGTTTTCTGTTTTAACACTGAGCTGGTTTAGCAAGGAGCTGAATTATGCGCAGGCATCAGCGAAGGCTGCTGCAGCATTTCCAGCTGCCGCAGGGAAAGATTGCTGCTGCCACCTGCAGCCTAACCTCTGGAGACAGCTTTCTTCTTAAAACACCTGGGTGGGATGCATAGGGCTAACGAGGTGTTGTCCCTGAAAAAGAGGCACTTGGAAAGGTTTCCAGGTAGCCAGGATCCTGCTAGTCCCACCACATGTGCCACCTTTGATGCTAAATGACATGAAATGCTTTGCCCCCTCTACCTGACCCTCCAAGCGAATGTGTTATTTATAAGCGGGTAATAGAAATCACTGAGGAGAACAACGAAGCAGCAGAGATCACCAGTTTGGAAGGCGTATTGGCTTTATTCTGATACCATGCAGAAATTAACCCCAAACCCTCAGTATGTGAAACTAACAGATCCAAAAGCCTATGTGCAATTTTTCCAACAGCCTGTGTGTTATTTTTCCAATAGGAAACATAGTGATAACATCTAGGTTTGTGCAAACTGGGTGACTTGAATCTGAGAAGAGATGTGCAATTAATACTTGAGCACAGATTGGATATATGAAAATCCTCCCAAAGCCAGAGGTAACGTTAAGCATCTACTTCTCTATAAAAAGAGAACAATCTCAAAGGACTCTACATGTTCACAGTCTATGAAGGCACAATGCCAGAATATGGAAAAGAGTTACTTTCTTTGTGAAACCTTGCCTAATCCCTTTTTACTATTAAAATCAGCAAACCCTTCAATAGGAAATTGAGCCCAGACTTAAAGAAACAGTTCTGCCTTTAGAACAAAAAAATCAAAACCACCCCCACCAAAACACACCCTCCACCACCTGCAGAGCACAGACAGACACACAGCCATAAACCTCAGATCTCCACAAGCTGCAAAAAAAATACCAGGAAAACTGGAAAAGGAAAGAAAGAGCCATCTACAGGAAAACTATTCCTCAAACACTGTCTTAATCTGAGGAAATAAAACTGCAAGAGACCTTCCTGGCTATGAAATGAGGGCTACTGTGCCAAAAAGGAGTACATACATAGAAAGGCTATTTGCTTATTAATATAACTAACAATGAGTTTAAAAGTCTGTAAGATTCCCCCAGGATTCTCTATGTAAATCTATCTCTAGTTTAAGAGGGAATGAAACTTATACCAAATTATCACTCAAAAAAATAGTTATGAACCAGAAAGCCCCCCACAAGAGTTGATATGAGGGATCAGAACCTGTGGCTCTACACACAAAATAAATGGAGTCCTAAAGCATGACATTCATCTCAGCCTTACTTTAGTGCTAAATGTCTACCTATTTTGATAGAAATACATCACCCAAATAAAATTTGAGGATCTGAACCTGAGAGTTTAAGTATAAAAGTATACTGCAAAGGAACATTTAAAACCCATGTCTAAAATCAGTTGTTTGAAAAAGACAGATATAACACTGCTGTAATCCCTCCTTCCTGAGCTCATTGATTTTATCCTATAACCTCACATATGGCTAAAAGCATATTTTTTCTGCAAGTTATATTACAGCTTAAAAGGAAGGATTCCCCTCCATGTTCTGCAATATGACAACAGAATTGCAATCATAGAATACCAGGTTGGAAAGGGCCTCAAGGTTCATCTGGTCTAAACTTTAATGGACCAGATAGTTTCCACCATTTACCTCAAGTCTAATGTTACCTGCTCAGATAGAAATGAAAGTACTCAGATTTGCTGACCAGTATCCAAGATTCAATATATGCAAGTTGTTCAGCCCAGCTCTGCAGACTTAAAAAATGCTTTTAACAATTTCAGTCATTTATTTCTATATACAAAACCCAGTGATATCCACCTGTTTATAAAAGAGGTCTTATCCTCTTCATACAGAAGATGCAAAGATCTCCTAATCTTTGAAAGAAGGCGTCTTCAAAACCTTCCACACTATGCATGCATGAAAATAAATCCATATGAAAGAGAAGCTCATGCTTTGAATGTTAACATATTGTAGTATCAATTATGATATTTATCACGTAGCAAATTGGAAGTTAGCAACCACTTACAGTACAATTCCAGTAAACATTATGGCCTTTCCCAGCATATATACACACCCACACAATCAGAGAAAAAAAAAAACCAAACCCACTCTTCCTAAATAAATGCAAGTTTCTTCATAGCGCCAGCTTTATTTTATCAGTGCCAGTATGTTTCATAAAGAATGATCCCCACTACCCTACATGGGCAGAAAAAACAGTAGGAAGACTTTCCCCTGCTCCCTTAAGGCTGCATGGGAGCAATTGTTTCAAGGAGAAATAGCAACCTTCCTCCTGTATTTTGAGGTCTGCAGGGGCTGCTTTGCCTGGCAGCAGCAGGATGTGCTAGTGGCACAAACACACTACAGAAGTTCTTACAGCCCTGCACAGGAAGTGCTCAAGGAAAAGAACGCCTGCACAAACCTCCCTCTGCTCCAGAAGGGCCAGCACTGTTCTCAAACCACCATGTAAAGAGGTACCCAAGCAGCTGTAATCACCTACAGGAAACAAGCAGGTTCAGGGAGACCCCAACAAATGGGGCACCAAACCAAAAATCCAAGGTTTTCCTTTAAAAATACAAACCAAAGTCACATTAATTAAACATGAAGCAACACAGCAGCATCTGAGGCTGGCTTTCTTCTCAGGCTGCCCTTTACCCTGCCAGCAGCAAAACAAGATCCTTCTCTGGCAACACAGCAAAACCACAACCCTCAAAGCAACAGGCCAAGATCAGTTTGGTGGCTGGTTTGACCTACAGAGCAGGAAAGAAATGCTAGCAAAGGTGTGAAATGCTTCATTCACCTCAAAGGAGCATTAACTGGAAGACCCACTCAGAAAAACATAAACAGACCCATACAGCATCCCCACAAACATTTTTCTCCTGTGAAGATGGGCTGAGAGAGCTGGGCAAGGACCGCAAGAAGACATTAGCTCACTAATTCATTCCTGCACAGTCAAGACTTGAATGGATATTTCTGTGTAGCTTCCACACTTAGTTCAGGCAGGCACAACTCTTTCCAGAATTAATAAACCAGGATATTCCTTTCTAAACTGCTTTTTTGATGAAAAACAAGCTTTAGCATTACCCTGAAAGACTGCCTGGAGCCCGAAGCAGTCTCATCAATTCTCACACTTGTGCCCAGCCTTGAATGATTCCTTAACTCTGGGCAGCTCAGGTGTTTCTGAGCAAATTTAGGGCTTTCCTTTGCTTCTGGATGAAATCTCAATGAAATGCATTTCAGCTGTTCTCTCCTCAGCAGTCACAGAGCAAGGTGTGAGAATCAGTTGACTCATGCAAGCCTTTTGTGACTTGGTTACCATGCCAGCTTTTCCTTTGTTTATCAGATAGCTTGGGGTGTTCTTAGTCTGGGAGACTAAAGCGAGAACGCAGGGGAAAAAGAAAGATTTTTATATCCAGCCTTGGGTCTTCTGGTGACAAATAACTATGGTTACAGATAAGTGCAGAGACCAGAAGAGGAAAGTTGTTATCAGTTGCTGTCAGTCCTGCCTGTAGTTCTGTGGCATATTTTGGTTCTCTGTGGGCAGGAAGGTGTTTTACAATTTCCAAGGCAAAGCTTGCCATTTCTCCCACTTCCTAGGGAAAGGAAGCCAATACAACAAGGTTAAGTGCTGTCAGAAAGCTAGGCAGGAGAAAGGAAAAACTAGATATAGTAGCCCAGGGTCTCTTAGGCTTAAGCCACCGAGTGTTAGTTATAGATAAGGCCCTTCAAAGACTGTTTTATTTCTTAAAAAACAAGCTGGCTGGAGCCAGCTCTATGAATTCAAGGAGGAAAGCTCTTTCCCAAGGCCAATATTACCTGTCCAGATGATCTCATAATACCACTGAGGTCCAACATTTCATTTGGCCTCCCCAGCAGACCTGACCTTGAAGGAATATTTGCTTGGCATGAATTGCCGAGGAACTATGAAGAGAAGGTATTAAATGCTTTCAAAGGAGATGACAGCAGAAGGGGTTTCTGTTTCTCCTTCTCTGTGATAAAGAAACAAACTGCCAAAATTTCATAAATCCATGTTTGTTAATGATGTAGGAATGCAAACCCTGGCTACAGATACATACCGTTCTTTCAAAGGAGGCTCTGGTAGCTTCTGCAAGAGAACACATAGAAATGCTAATATTATGCTAAATAATGAGAGATGTTTTCTCATTGCCCTGTATTGTAGATAAGGGTGGAAGACAACGGGTTAATGAAGGAAGATAAAGTAGAAAATAAAACTCCTACATTTTCAATAAGTGATGAGTTTACTATAAGGAGGTTTTAAAAAGGATAAGAAAAAGGTCAGTGATTGGCCTTGGCAGTTAGTCTAAAATTGAGGGGGCAGAAGACACAACCTGAAGACATCAGTGTGATGAAATTTTGCACAACAGGATCACAGAAAAGCAATGGCCTTCCTAATACAGGGATGAGTTGGCCCATGCTTCAGATGGAGACCATTCACATATGTTTTCTATCTCAGGGTCTGAAAGTATGTGAACTGTGCTCTGAACACAGGGCAGCAGCCCATTCATCAGTGTGGCATAAAGAAAGCTTCCTAGACTGGTGTGTTTCTTTTCCTCTATTTCCTCACTCCCTTTCTTGGTAGGCACATTTTCCCCAGCATTTTTAAGACAGGAACATGAATTGTCTCAGCAGCTGGTACCTTTTCCAGAGCTTCCAGACACATGAAAAGCAAATACCAAGGTAAACCAGGAGCTAAAGTACACATCTGCCCTGAGAGATGAGTACAAAATGCAGTTACATTATCCCAAGACAAGTGTGTAATAGACATTTTCCACCTCTCCTTGATTTAATTCAGGCTGGTTTCCTTGAAAGTGACAAGAGATTGGAATCCAAGTCCACCTCAAGGTTTAAAGCTTTTTTGATATATCAACACTTCAAGCAGAAACTTTGTTTTCTAAAAGAGTCCCTACAGAGCACACCTAGTGTGCACAACACACCTGCTTTGAAAGATGCTGACAGCAGGGTCTCAGGATGAAGCTAACTTGTCAGATCTACTGCTCACATTGGCCCCCTTAGACCACTCACATACTTTGAAACCAACCCACAAATGTTTCGGTCTGCTGACAGACCTCTGGCTTTGCACAAATACATAGGCACACACAGGTACAAATGAAATTTGGGGCTCAAAAATCCCAGTCAATGCACATCAAGGATGCAGCCTCAGTGCAAATAATTAATGCAGTGGTCACTAGACCTAGTGAAAACTCACCTAGAGGAGCTTCCAGGGGATAAAGAACCAACTTTAGGACCTCATGAAGGTCAGCACCAAGTATTTCCTGTTAGTTTACTGAGACTCCCAAGATGCTGCGTATGCAGGGAAATTCTTAGGTCAAATAACTCCAAATTCAGGCTACTGACTCTACCCTGCAGAATGGTTCTTTATTGTGGCTTTCTAGAGCATGTTGTTTCGGGAATGATCACACTTATATGTGATCTCAAAGGCAAATCTCTGTCTTCACCAAGGAAAATATTGCGACAATATTTTCCTTTGACCTTCTTGAAGTGTTTTAATAAGACTGAAACAACCCATATTAACTGAGATTGAAATGGTTCATTTCCACACTACTGCTCCAATTCCTGGATGATACGATATGAATACAGCACAGCAATTTTACAAATGGTTTCAGTAATGTCCCACTAAAGTGTGCCAAAAATCAATTTCTGAATAGAGAATTCTTTCCTTGAGAAAATATCCCTGCTGCTGTAATGCCAGCTTGTCTCAAGAGGCTGAGTTCAGAGGACACCCTACAAACCCCAGTGCTTCAGCAGCACTCAGGTTACATGCTTAGAGGGTACAACTATGAGAATGAGGCCTTGAAAAACAGTTTGGTTTTGTAGTGCATGTACAACAATGCTGATCCTTCACAGCAACACCTGATGCTACTAAGGAGTAATGACAATAATATTAACAATAGAGTTGGGTCCCTCTAAATTCAAAGCACACCAGCTTTTAGAGGACAGGATTTTTGGGTCACCTGTCCATCTTGGGGTATCTGGAGATAACAATACATGCAGTCACCTTTATGAGATCCATAGATTGAAGTAGGAAGAGCAAAGACATTTTGGGAACTCAGATCTGCTTGGAAATTCTCTAGCCTTCCTTTATACCTAAGCACTGCTCGTGGGAATGGGGTAATACATTGTGTTGAGTATAGGAATTGAGCAGAAAATAAATGCTTGAGCTCCAGACAGTCTTCAAGAGATCACAGGGGCTGGGGACAGCCAGGCTTCATTTCTAGTTGTAAGCGATTCAACACGATAATACAGTCACGCTCAGCAAGAACTTCCATGGTTACAGATTCATGAATGGTGTGGTTCACTGAAGCAACAGAAATACAGATTGGGAATTGCTGTTGACAAACTCACTAGCGCTAATGCTAAAACCCAAAGCAAACTAATAATTAATTGAGCTCCTATGGAAACATAACCAACTGGTAATTCATTAAGCTTAGTTTCACAAGAGTATCATCCGATGTAGCTTCAGGCACAAAACTTACCAAAGAGGCGTCCCTGCTTTGGGGAGGATAGACGAGCCAACAAGCTCATCTGCAAAGTGAAGTCATGTTCGCATCCTCTGCCATAGTGAAGTTCGAATCCCAAACTACCTAGTGCTGCTGCCCTCAATGGTGCAGAGAAGCACTTCCTTACTTCGGAGTATTTAAGAGAGGGATAATGAGAGTCCTGGTCAGGCTGCGCATGGGCAGAACAGAACCATGAAACAGCACCACTCGCTCTTCCACCTGGCTTAGGCAGCACTGAGGGCCATCAGGCATCCACCTGATAGCCTAATCACCCCCACAAGCAGCCCATAACCTTCATCAGTAGCCCATGCATCACACCTTGTTAACCCCTTCACCACCTATCTCCCACAGAATAGCCTCAGAACCAGGTTTCCTTTCCACTCAAACACTGGGTTGAGGTTTTTTTTTCCATCAGTAGTATTTCCAGCATAATTCGACGTTGCCAGTAAGCAGTATATGACCAGTAACTTCCCAGATGAGATAGACTATTGAAGGCTTTTGTGTGTCGCTGCTACTGACAACATTTAACTAAATGTGTGCAGCGTGGAAGATTCCCTCCTTTAACCCTCTTGGCTTGTCTACTCCTTGCGAAATGTGGATCAAGCTATTTTATATCCCCTCTTTAGAAAATCGCGATATATAGAATGCTTAAGGTCCTTTCCAACCCTAGACATTCTATGATTCTGTGATTCGGACCAGGGATGTCCCTCACAGGCCAACATGTGAAGAGAGCTGCCCCCCCAGCCCCAGCATGGGAAGAGTAAAAGGCTTTTTAGATTGATGCTCGTCAGGTGTATTCTTTCCTCCTTTTAATCCTTATCTCTCCTCCTTCTCTGCAAAAAATATTCCTGCCACCTCCTGGAAGTATCTGCAATTGCTGCAGTGCCACTGCAAAAGAGAAATGCCTTGGGAGCCAGCTTGAAAAGCTCTCTAGTTCTGGGAGTAGATGAGAGTGCGCACAAATCTTTTCCTGACTATGGATGGATTTCCAGCTCATACCATGTGCACATCAGAACTGGGGTTGTGTCTTTTCACAGCTGTTCTCTCTCCATGTGTGCCTGTCTTGCTTTAAAGAGAAACACAACACGGTGTTTAACAGTGCCACAGAAAGTGCTGGATGTCAGTGCTTTCCCCAGGTCATTGTTTTCTCTTCAAGAAAAAAAACAATAGTAAGAGAATTTAACTAAAGCACAGAAAATTAATGAGATTTAATAAGATACACAGGGAAGTATGTGTCTGTTCAGTCAACATTACAATGTTTGCCTGTGTATAATTTGTGTTATAAAACTAATGTCCAGCAAACTAACCAAAGTCCATGTCAGGTGGTATGCAAAGACCGCAAATGACCTCTGTCTTCAGAAAGGTATACAGAAATTAATAGTACTAGTTTGAAGTGCCAATAAATTTTGAAACTAAAAAGTATCAAACTAGTTCTAGGGATAAGATAAACATTGGAATGCGATTTCAGCAGGTTATATTCTTTCACTTGAGATAACTATATTCAACATCAACTTTGTTTCAGCTGAAATTTTGCCTGGGATAATCCTCTCAGTCTTGGATGCTTACTTTGTCCATGAGCGTTGTTTTAGCTCACCAAGACTCCCGTGTCTCTCCAGTCAGTTTTATTTACCAGCTTGGAACAGCAAAACCTAAGGCATGCTTTCTAAATACAATACTGCCCCGTAGGTTATAGCCATAACAAGTGCTGAAGTCAAGCAGTTATGCTAGATAACAACACAATCCATCTGGATTTTTATTATGTCAAAATCTCTCATGTATTTATGGTCAGTTGATCCTCCATGAAGATAAGGATCCACAAATCTTACAGCAAACCTGAGGAATCTGGTCCTTTGAGATTCTCAGTATAAGGTTCAGTATACATATGTGTACTGGCTTTAGTATACTGGGGTTGATTTAACTACCAAAATAGTATGTGCATACATATATGTATATAGCTGTGCACATAAATATTGCTCAAACTGGGAGTTTGGGATGTTCCTGCACTTACATCCTTTGGCTCACAATGCAGAAACATTTCAGCTCATCATATTACTCTTCTTCCCTAGCATGGGAAGGGTCCCACAAGAGAAGCCAGCAGACTTTCTCTGAAAGGCCTCCTGGCTCTTCTCACTCATGGAGTAAGCTCCATGATCCCAGGCTGCACTTCCCTCTGTTTCTCATATCCCACTGGAGATTTTATGCCCAGTGCAGAAGGTGAATGTATGAAGAGCCATTAATATTTTCTGCAGGGCTGCTTATTCTTTCAGGCTTGTAGGAGCTGAATTGTGCCCCTTTGGATTTGAGCGAATTCAGCTTTTCAGAGTTAACGTGGGGAGGAAAACAGACACAGGCACAGTATGGTCACACTTTACGTCCACTGGAGACCAAATCAAAAGGCAAATCCCTCCAGTTCCTCCCGTGTAAGCATTTCTGTATGGTTTTATGTTGAAGTGAGCTTTTCATATCAATTCTGAGAAAGCTTGTACTGAAAATGATCATTCAGTGTCCTTTTTGGGAGCACAGTGTTACCAGGGATGCTCCTGGGAATATAGTGGTAGATGATAGAAGGGTTTTTGCACTGCAGGTCCAACTCCAAGGTGTACTTCCTTGGATTTTCCTGGGTAAATAAACTCTGGGGTGAGCACTGCAGCTCCAGCTGCTTTGAGCTGATGTATTCAAACACCAGGGGACACTACAAGACTGAGCAGTGACCAGGCAAGACATGGCCTCAAACAGCATCTGCCACTTCACATCCCTCCAGAAATACCTACAATGACCAGCACAACCCCTGCACTTAGCTCCTTTGGGGGTTGGCAGTGTTAGTTCAAAGTGTCCCTGTGCAAGGAGAGGGGAGAGGACCAGAAGAGCAGGGTAAAAGGGGACATTTTCCAATCTCAAACAGTGATATCCTTCAGAGTGTGGCCTGAGAGGAAGAAACAGGGGTAATAACTGGGTTATGCACCTGAGGAGGACCCTCACCATGCCCCAAAGTAAAGGCTCAGCCCTTTATTCTTTATCCCCTTGTGCTGGGTGGCTGGGGAGCACAACTTAATGCTGCTCAGGGTGGGAGGGCACAGAAGCTGCCAAAACAAGCTCTGGTGTGGTGGGGACAGAAAGAGGAGGGGACTGATGAGGGTGCAGCTGGAGGGGTCTGCTGGTATGATCTGGAGCAGGATGATACCTCTTGCAAGGATCATGTGCAGGCTAAAAGTGATTGAAATGCTTGGCCATTTGGAGCAGAGCTAGTGCTTTCCCTGTGAGATGTATCAGATAGCTTTTAGTCCAGTGCTTTGTTGTGTCAGCCCTTGCAAGGATCCTGCTGTGAAGGGTGTCAAAATAACTCCCATCTCTCCCCTTTGCGTGGCCTTTAAGTTCAGATCTTTAATCACACAAGACTCACTTACCTTGCAGGAACCCTGCTTGGAGTCCAGCACTGCAGGAAACATTTCATCTCATGGTGAGTACTCATAGCGGGCTGGAAACCAGCTATCATTACCCACCTGAGGCAGCCCAGAAAGGACATGACAGCACTCACCAGTGAAATACACAGCTATTTGTAAAACAGCACAGGAATGTGGGGAGTTGACAATGAAACTGAAGTCAACAGGGTTCAGCTTACACTGAAAGGATTGTCTGCTCTTAATTGCTTTGTTGTATCGTGGCCCAAGAACAGTTATCTTTACCTGCAGAGTTCATTGCTATCACAAAGCCCTCTCAGGGAACAGATGTGTGCCATTTGATGGGACAACAGAGCATCGGCCAAGCAGGCAAACATGGTGATGCCAAGCAGGGTGAAGGCATCTCCACAGGGCGTGGAGGCCAAGGGCTTGCAAAGGTGCCAGAGGAGGAGCAGGCAAAGTGATGCATGGCAAAGCATCCAGCGTGCTGGGTTCTTCAAATACCCCCTCTCATACAGTAAATTCACCCACAATTAAATACATACCTGTTTGCTTTCGTGAGATTGATCTCATATTTAATCAGTCACTGTTCGTATATACAGTATCACTGATAGGGAGAGATAATAGAGAGATCATTCTTTTAAAGGAGTAACTGCATTGCAGATCAATTTCTTCAAAACCTTCATGTGCACAGAAATCCTATGGGATGAATATTTCATAAGGGGAATAACACTGTTAAATTAATAAAACCCCTGCATGCCTAGTTATGAACTACAAAGATTGCTGAAGTTGTTATAAAAAAAAAAAGTCATCCTGTTCATACTTTGTACATCAATTTATGACAGAGCCATAGCTGGACCCTGAGGGAAATGGAGGAGAAAAAGGGACTCTTTTGATGTGAGGCATTTTCAGTAAGTAATAAGAGTTGTGCGGATACAACTGCCCACTGAGGACAGGCAGCCTTACTAGTAAGGTGAAACTGGTTTCTCAAGTGGGAGGATGGACATCTTAAAATTGATTATGCTGAATACTTCTTTCTGCATGTCTTAAGCTGCAGGTGAGTGACTTGAAGAGCTGGAGTGACCTGAAGTGATGGCTAAGTGACATCTCCCTTATCCATCTCCAAATACTCCTGGGTATCTCTAGTTTCAGGGCCACATCTTCAGTATCAGTTGCTCAGCTGGCAGGGGTGTGAAACTCTTCATTAACAATATTGTGGAGATGCAGGATTGGTGCATTCATCAAGATCAGGGGACCCCAATCTGAGCAACAGGAACTTCAGTCTATTTCCCTCATCACCCCTGTGCTCTTGGCCATGCCAGAGCAAGGTTTTCCTCCTGTCTCCCCCAGAAATCCCATCCTGTTTGTAACTGCTCCCTCCATTCCCATGCTAAGTCCCCACCTTATGCTTTCCAGGGGGAAATAAACTTCCACTGGAAAATTTCCAGCCCACTATGCTTCTTTTTGTCCTTTCCATCCTTTTTCCATCCATCCTTTCCACCTTTACAAAAGCTCATTCTTCTCGGTATCAGCACTTCTGCTAGCCCCAGCAAGTTCCTTACAGGCTTGGTGACAAGCAAGGGGAGGCTTCTCTTCTGCAGGCTGCTAAGAAACTTAAGAGGAACTCATCAGCTTTTAACAGGGAAAGACAGAGAAGGCTTGAAGCCACCATACCGATCCTTTGAAATTTTTCTAAGTAGTGCCAAATAAAAATAGAACTAAAATATGTATCAACATTTTCTACTTGTAGATGATTTGTCTACTTGGCATTATTTCCTTCGGCAGGGAAAAGGGTGAGGCGCACAAAGGGGGACAGAGGCTCGGGATAAATAAGTAAGAATGTAAAATTGGGTGTTTTGATTTTTTTTTAATGTTAACTAGATAATGTATTCATAATCTTCCCTGCTTACGACAAAAAAAATGAGTGCTTGCCTTTTGAAGCCCTCATCTGGCAGAGAGAGATAGCAGATTTCTAAGAGCATTTTTTATGCTTCTTTGATGACTGCAAGGAAAAAAATATATTCAGAGAGCCGAAATGACATTTTTCTATAAATTTCACACTGCTCTGCAGGCATGGAGGCATGGAGGCATTCATTAAGATTAGTTGGAATTACTTAAGCACCATGAATTTTCTCCATCAAGCTGGTAACTGGAACACCGCGGATTAGTTATTGATCAGCTGCCATTAATACTCGGGGCTCTTTCCATGCCTGTTGTTGGGCTTTTTGTTGATTCTTCCCCCCTCTCTTGTGTGAGCCAAATCTGTGAAATTCACAAATTAAACAGGCGCTCTTCAATCTCTCCTTTGTTTTGGGGAACAAAAAATCAGAACAGAAAAAATAACTCCTTTGTTACAGCAAATCCTTATCTGCTTTGCCTCACTGCTTCCCCCTCTGCTCCCTATAGCAGAGTGCTGGATTTTGAATTTCGGGTGACTTTCAGAGCCAGTGCTGCAGCCCTTTCCAGCAGGGCCTTCAGAAGCTTGCCAGGGTCTAGCAGTGGAGTTTGAGCACACCAGTCCTGCAAATGGATTTGGAAAGGCGACGAGGTGGGAGCTCCCGGGTTGTATACGGAAGGAGGTCTGGTGAACAGCATGGTGACCCTCATGACTGGCCACTGGAGATAGCAGGGACCCCCTTCCCAGCATCTCTTTCCTACATGGGGGGGATTGCAATGGGCCACAGAGTCATTTCCTGGGGCTGTGCAGACACCTACATCCTCTGCTTAGCTAACCTCATCCATAGACAGGGATTTGAACTAGGGACTAGCAGCTCCCAGTACAATCTAGGTTCACTTCTGGTTACTTGATTTAAATTAGATTGAGAGCATCGTTTGAACTCCTTGGGACCTTCAGGGATCTCAGTCCCTCCAGCTTCCTCTCCATGCCTTTTACTTTTCTCTTTATCTTTGTTTCCTATTGAAAACCTCATAGAATCATAGAATGGTTTGGGCTGGAAGGGACCTTAAAGCTCATCCAGTTCCAACCCCCTGCCACAGGCAGGGAAACTTCACACTAGACCAGGTTGCTCCAAGCCCTGTCCAACCTGGCCTTGAACACTACCAGGGATGGGGCAGCCACAGCTTCTCCAGGCATCCTGTACCAGGGCCTCACCACCCTCACAGGGAAGAATTTAATGATACTTATTACTAGTGAAAAGCACAGCAACAGAGTCAGGTCCTTCCAAACCAAACTTCAGCCCAGCCAGGATGAAGATCCAAAAGTACTTTTGTACATTTATGCAACAGAGTTGTTTCCATTTGTGAGCTTCAGTAAGACATCCTCTTCTGCTTCAGAAGACTAACCTCAGCCTTACTTTGGGTCCTCCTCCTACACACTGCTCATATCTTCTGCCCTTTCTCACCAGAGCAATCGTCTCTCCTCTCCTTTCAAAGAATGTTTCTCTGAGCCCTCAGGAGCCTCTTTAGGAGGCCAGTGTTACTGGGTAGATCCTGGACACCAAACCCTGACCTTCACCATTCACAGCCTGTTTGACCTGTACACTGTACAGCAGAGCATGAGGTAGTGTTACCTGGGCAAGAAGGAGGCAGTCCCACACAGGCAGGCAGCAGGAGAACTTATTAAGTTCGCTGCAGGATACGCCCCAAAGGTGTTGCATTTGGCTGAACCTAATCTCCAACCACAACCCCTGAGCAAAGCTGCAGCTCCAGTAGCAACTGTGCATCAGACTTGTTGTGGCTATTCTTTGTACAAAAACACCAGGACCCGCACAGCTCCTGTCACCTTCACCCTTTTCCTCCTCCTGTTTATCAAAAATTCCCTGCACAGAGTCAAACGGGGCCCCGTGGAGGATTTGCCATGTTTCGTTTTGGAGCATCTGTTCCTCAGCAGGTTTCTAAATAAATGACCAAGGGTGACTTTGCAAATGAACAGCATACAAAAAAGCACAAGGCGGCAGCTGCTGCTGCTGCAAGAAGAAAATATGGCTTCCCTTCCCTACCTGCAGCTCCTAAGCTAGTTTATGTTTTTCCATGAAGGTCAGTCATCACAAGCAGGAGTGGAGTCAATGCACACACCTTGCCCGGAGTGTCCTGGCTTGAGTTGTTCTAGGCTGAGGGAAGCTTTGGGGTGGAGGTTTCCATCACGCTCAGGCCAGGGGAGGTGGTGCTCTCTGTTAGCCAAAGAGGGGATAAAGCATCTCCATTTGGATATTCCCATTTTTAAAACACAATTTAAAGAAGGGGGAAATAACTAATATAAAAGCCATGTGTTGGAGACAGGGAAGAACAGGAGTTTCTTCCTCAAAGGACATGCAGCTCAGAGGTGATCGGTCCATTTTCATCTGGATAGTTTACCTCTTCTCTACTGGGAAGTCACTAGCATCATCTTTCCCAGGTCAGACACATTTTGGGGGTGGGAAGGAAGATGTGACAGTTTAAGCACCACATTTGCACTTGGAAGAGCCAGATTTGTGCCCATCCTGACTTTCTACTTGTACTTAGACTAACTTGTAATTTTTAGGCATCAATTTCAGCTGGTAAGATGCAATTTATGAAATATCCCTCAGGAGTCTCTCTGTTAAGCACTTGAAACTGAGCTCTCTCATTACCCTGTTTCTTGCAGCCATGTAGCACTCAGGTAGGCTCCAGGGGCTCCCATAGCATTAACCTCCTCTTTAGCCATGCCTGTGGTGCCTAAATACCCTTCTCTGACATAAAAGCAGGAGCAGAGCCTTTAGAAAGAAACTGTCAACTTTTCACCAGGATTCTGGAGCTGACAGAGCTGCAAGTATTTTACAGACTCCAATCCTCTGTGCCTTATCAACTCTAATGAACCTACGGCCCTAATTTTAAGCTGCCCAGTTGCTAGAATTGGACACCAGAGACTACCATCAAGGAGGAAACATGGTGTCTGACGTGTAAGCTGTCCTTCGTTTTTGCTGTCTGGCAGCACACCAGTTCACAAGGCTGGTAGAGACACTCTTAATTATCTCTCCTTAGGGATGTATAAAGTTCCATGGAATGTCTTGCATGGGATGTGTGCTCCTTTTCTTCACGATTGCTATTTCATGTGATATTTGTCCCAAGGGATGCCAAGACATGGCTGGACTGACTTTATGTACCACTCTGGTTCCAGTTCTATGGGGACATTTCATCTGATGTATGTTCTCAAGTCCTACTGGAGTCCACACAAAAGCCATTTAAAATAATTTATGTTCTTCTTGGTGTTATGATTTTCTGCTTTTCGTATGCTCTCTTTCTTAGGGAATCCCAAAGCCCTTCTCTGCTTTTGCAAAGATGCAGCACAAAGCCTTGGGCACAGGCATCACCCTAACAGAAGGCGATGCAGATCATGTAGCACAGAGTACCAAGAACAACCTTGCTTTTGCATTCCTGGATGGGTCAGTTTCTAAATGAAGAAATACTATTTCTGAAAGGCTGAGTACTGAAAATAGCAAGATATTTCCTAAGGGAGCCCTGTCACAGGAAGAACATCCTGGAACAATACTTCTCGCAAATTCAAAATCCATCCTTGCCTCTCTCCTCTCCTTCTTTTTTTTGGCAAGAAAGCAGCTCATCAGGTGCAGTACAAATCTTTCTTAAAAGCATTTAGGCTAGAGAGGATGGGAAAAGGGGAAAATAATATTTCAGTGAAAACAACTCTGCTAACATTATGTTCAATATCATAACAAAGTTAAAGGAGATATCACTGAAAAACAGTCTCACTTGGTAGAGCACAATGAGGAGATCCAGAAAGGACAGGAATCCTCATGGGAGGGTAGAAGGCAGAGGAGGACTGGAAAAGTCTTGGTCTGTAAGGAGAAAAGGCAGACAAAAGGTCACTTGTGTGTGAAATATCTACTGCTGAGACAGGCTGAGAGCAGTCATTCACTCACAGAGGGAGTGGGTAGGAGTGAGCTTCCCATCCCACCCATGAATTACCTAGCTGTGAAATGGAACACAGACACATTTCTCAAGGTCCACAGAGAGCCAAGCCACCAACCCACTCCCCATATCAAGTTTCTTGATCCTGAAGCTTTGGTCTAGGCTAAGGAAAAATCTCAATCTAGCTGCCTCATGAGCATCTCAGGACTTTTCCCACCAAAGTAAAACACTTCTATTTTGGGGCTAAAAGCAAGAAGCAAAGGGAGATAGATTGGGCCCAGCAAAGGTCCTTAAACTGCTTGGAGGAGATCACAGGAGCTCATCTGGTGACCCTTTGTCATCTCTGGATACTCCTCAAATCGACAAAAGACAGTTCAGGCTTGCAGCCAAAACTAATCTCCTGTTTAAATGAAAGGCTTGTTGTTGTGGAGATGGCAGTGAAATTGTCAGCTTCAGAGACACCGTAATTAAAATCTAAAACCTGAATTATTCAGCTAGAAATAGCGATAGCTGCAGAAGAGGGAGAAATGTTTTCTCCTTCCCTCTCCCAAACCCAGCCCTTGCACCCCATAGCTCAAGGAGCCACCGTGGCAGACTACAGGAGCCCATTTGTCTCAAGCAGGACAACACATGGCCGTGTCCCTGGCACAGCTATTCACAGGAGTATACAGAGGCAAACAAATAAAAGGTGGTGTATGTGTTTTTACAGGCTGCATTGCTTCATCTCCCAGTTTTCCTCATGAAAAATGACTTCTTGAAGAGCGGTAACAGCTTTTCACACTTGGAAAGTCAACCTTTCTGAAAGCTTCCAATTTTTAATCAGAATGAATGGCAACCTGTTTTTAAACATCAGAAGGCAAATTGCCACACCGTGCAGCATTTTGGGGTGTTCGTTGGCCACATGAGGTTTCTGTCATGGGGTTGAACAGTTGAAAAAGCAGTTTGACAAAAAACAAAGTCTTCTGCAGACAACCACCAAACAGAAAATACATCCACACTTGCCAGATACTTTAGTTTCTCTATTGTTAACTTACTGAAATAATTGGTATGAAATGTTCCTTTTTTCTTGGTTGAAAGGGGACTGCAGATCGTTTTTGGAGTTTGATAGTCATTATTTTCAATTCCGCTTTTCCTCGTAGGGCCATATGCTTGGTTTGAAGTTGTGGGAATATCTTAAACAGTGCCAATGAAATATTTAGGATTGTGTAAATAGATTCAGAATAAATTTTTGCTAAAATATGCCCCCAAACAAAACAGCAAATGGGTTTTGGTGCTATGTGGGGTAGACCCTCATCTCTGCTAGCTTGTACTTCCTAAGGACATGAACAAAACGCAGCAGCAGCTCCTACCCACATGGCCTTTTACTCCTGACTCTAAGCCCAAAGCTTGGAGACCTTGAGCTCTCTTTCTACGCAGTCTGAGGACACATTATTTTCCCAAAGTACCTGTGAAAACATTGACTGTTTCCATGAGTACTGCAGCACCGGGCTCTGGGGTCAGAGGAGTCTGCCTCCTGATTTAGCAATGGTTATACCCAGGCATGGATGAATTGGTTTATTCACAGGAGACACACTGAAAAAGCATCTTCATCTCTACCTGACCACTGGTATTTCACAGCTCTGCTAGAAAGTGAATTTTCTTTGAATTACATAGCCCTTTGTCACCTCCAGTGGGACATGACCAGAAGATGCACAAGTTATTAGATGGAAGAAGAATCCAATGGCTGGCACATGGACACAGGCTTGCAAACCAGTGGTGGGACTGCATTTTCCCAGGAAGCTGAACCCAAAAAAACCCTTATTGAGGTAAGTCTGTGGACTATATAGCCTGCTGTGCCTCTCCTAAAGCCCTGCTGCTGGGTGTGTTTGCCATCCACATAAATGTACAATTCATTTTTTGCAGCCTGCCAAGCTTTCAGCCCCGGCAAAATCTCCTGGCAATGATTTACAGCAACTAATTGTGTGAAAAAAAAAAGTATTTCCTTTCATCAGTTTTCAATGCACTGCCCTCGTCCTCAGATTACGAGAACAGAAGTTCCCAATCTGCTTGCTTTATTTCACAGTATATTTTACATACCAGCGTTGCCACGTATGGCATTACCATCCTGTGGAGCCTGTTACACATTGTCAGTAGGAAAATCTGCAGCAGGCTGAAAACTGAAAATGATAGGAGAACATCAAATAAATGCAAAAGCAAAACAAATAGCATTGGGGCAGCAATGCTGATCGGCTTTTCCCTCCACTGAATTCATTTAATGCCTCTATTTCTCATGAAGCTGCCACAGGCTTTGCTGCCTGCCACAAAAGCCTATGCTGCTATCCAGGGACTTTGCTGGAAAACTGAAGACCACGTAGCTGTAAAGATGGGCCTAATGCCTGGCATGTTGTCCTCTCTGTCTTCAGGTAACCTCTGCAGAGGAGACTTCTCATTAGGCTGTTTCTCTCACCTCCAACTTCTCTGGATAGATGTGTCAAGCGTGTTTTACACATGCACCAATGCAATCCCTTTCTCCATTTGCATTCCATCTGCCTCCAACAAATTCTGAAAACCTTGCCTGGGCTGCCTCATTTGTATGCACTTAATCTGGCTTTATCCTGTTTTATGGAGCGTCTTCTTTAAATTGATTCAGGCAAAAGCATAGCAGGGGCTTTGCATAGATTTCGCATGCATGACATTTCTGCACAGTTGGCCCCATTATACACTATCCTGAGCACATTCTGCCCATAAAACCACCATATTAGACATGAGAAATATGCATCAAAATACAGAAAGCCATGGGAGGAGGAGGATTAACAGAGCAGATCACTGTCCACTTCTCCGGTGTAAGTATGGGTAGCAATTTTCTGGTCTTCCTTACCTGATACCTGGTATCTGGTTCGTGTAGTATGAGCTTTATGTCTTCCTCTTACCCTGCTGAGCTCCATGGAGCTCAGTCAGACGGTGCCTGAATCCCAGATTCCCCTTGTATCCACTGTGACTCTCTGAGACTCTCACAAGGGGCATTTTGTGGCTGTGGCCGCAAGCTGGCCACAGACTCAGAGGACTCAGGATGGGCATGGTCAGCTTTCTCAGATGCTCATGTGATGACAGACGGCACCAGGATTATCTCTTTGGTCACACCTCCTCCACACTGGCAATAAACTGCAACATCAGAGAAAACACACAGTAAGAATAGGAAATCAGCTTTCCTGTTCTCTGGGATCTTTACAAACCCAACCCAACCAAACCAAACCAAACCTGTCCACCAAACTCCTAGGATTATTGCTAAAAAGTTGCACCTCTTCTCAGCATGCATAAGCTTATGCTTTCTGCAGCTGTGATATCTAAGCCCCAGCATGTGTGATCAGGTGAATGCTGCTTATTCGGGGTGGCTAGGCAACAGCAAAAAGTGTTATTCAATATTTTATTAGGGAGAATTAATATTTCTTTAAAAGCCTGCTAATGATTTCACAATATTATTGTTATGTTAAGGTTGGGGGAATTAGAGAAAGAGTACTTGTGTTAATATGTCAACACATTAAAATCGCAGCTCCATTTAGGCAGACACTTAGGTTAATGTGTTACATATTAAAAAGTCCAATTTCCTTTGCTGGCTACAAATAACAACCAAGATTATTGATACTGAATGATTTGTAATGTATGATTTTACTTTTCACTCCTTGTGTTTGTGTGCTCTGCTTGATTTATAGTGATTGGAGTTTTTGTCCTAGAAATTTTCTGTTAAGAAAATATGAAGCCAGCTATTTAATATACACTAAGGAAGAAAATGAAAATGTGTGCTGCCATGCAGGGACATGGGAATGTGAGTGGGATCAGGTCTTTTATAAAACACAATAAAACCATTCTCATAATTATATCAGCATCTTGTGGCTTTAGCAGGAGCCCACTGGACCTAGCCACGGGAGCTCCTGCAGCTCTGACTGTCTCTGTCTGCATAAAGCCTACCTCTGCTTGGGGTGTCTACCCTGAATAAAAGCCCCATAGAGCCCAGTGGGTATGGCACATCCCATGCCTGATGGGGTGAGTGCATTGCAGGGCTGCTCTGGGGTCCTCAATAACCCGCTCTGATGAGACACTGGTGCTCACAGTAACATCAAGAAGCCTCATAAATCATGATCCCTATGCTCTTGAAGAGCAAGAATAAGTCTTGTGATTGGTGGCCTTCTCTCCAGTTGAACACTGAAGTCAAATACAAGATATTAACCAAGGGCAAATGAGAGAATTAGAAAACCAGAGGCTCTTGAGGATAAGCCATGTATATATACAAGTTTTGCAATAAACTAGTGACAGAGTGCCTTTTGTGTTGGTAAACCCAGACAAAAATACTGCCCTCCCAAATTCCCAACCATAGGAAAACCCACTACAGTTTTCCAGGACACTGTCCCCACAGCCAAGAGTAAACCAGAGCTGGTGGCCAACCTTGATGTCCTCATTTCCCTTGTGACTTTCCCCTTCAGGCTAAAGCAGGGTGTTACAGAAGTTCCTCAGAGTCACCATGAAAACATGCACCTGTGCACATGGCTATGATAGGTAGAAAAAGACAAAAACCCCACACTTTTCTGAAAGGAATTTGTGAAGATGCAGTAGACTGACACGGTGCAGGCAGGAGAGAGGGACAGCATGCCTCATCTTTATCATAGGGTTTCCTGTGATAAGACCGCAAACCCAGTTGCTTATTTTTGGTATGGAAAACCATGTGTTCAGACTGAAACCTACTGCTCTGGCTGCTTAGAGCAGGTAGAGGTAGTATTCTAATGTTTCAGCTTAGGGAATCCACCTGTTTCTGAAAATAAAGCTGGTGAGCAATCTAAGGTTATGCCGTCATTAAAAAGGTATTGTGTAATGATCATGTTACGTTGGAGAATCACAAATATGAGAGTTTGGACAGGTGCTGTGGACATTTTTGACTTCCAGTCCAGCTAAGAGAGGATGATAACCTTTGCTGTGACATGTCTGCATCACACCCCACACCTATTGCTCATCCTCATGCGGAACTTGGGCCTCCAGGAGATATGGAGAATTCAAAAGCAACTCTTAAATGTAGCTTGCCTTTAAAGTCTGCTGATGAGAAGATATTTATCTGCCTGACTGAGCTGTGGTTCAAAGATCCAATAGCTGCATATACACTGCAGAGATGAATTTAGTGTACATTTCTGAATTGACTTTCTATATACTCGTCATCAATAAATCCTCAAAACCCCTGGTATCAGAATAAAAACTAGCTATGGAAATCATTAGATCTACAGTCAGTAATTGATAACACGCATTTCAAATGTGGAAATGAATTAGCTTTTGGCTTATGGGGGATTTCAGACTGTATCCAATTTCATTAGGCAAGAAATTCAAATGATGAAAGAATAGACTTTATTGTTCTGTTTTTAAAAGGGAAGTGTTTGTTATCTTTCTGCCTTTTCTCAGGCAATCTCTTTAGTTGTCTACAAAGTTTAAAAACCTCAAACGTAATCTTAAGGTTTAATAAGACACAAACATAATTTCCCAGATCTTTTGCCTCTCCAGAACTCAAGGTTTTCAGATGAGTTTTACTCTTGGGATGACACAGCATGTTCTGCACCCCATCACCAACAGTTGAGTTTCCCCTGTCAGTGCCATAACATCCCAAAACCTCAAGTAATTAAAAGAGCTCTGATAAGTGAGATGTGAGCTGAAACTCTCTGACATCCACGTACAGCAGCTTCTCTCACCAAGAAAGTATTTACAGGATGTTTTTCATCTCAGAAATTCTCAGACCTTGCTCTCACTAACTTCAAAACACACACACAAAAAACATTGCAAGGAAGCAGGTTTTCAGACTTCTGTTGGAAAACTAAGTACAGCAGGGAGCAGCTCCTCCACCCTAAGATGAGCTGCAGAATCCAGACACATTCTTCTCCTCCTCCATCCCACTCCAATCTGGGACAGCAGGGGTCTGGCTAAGCTTAAGCACATTTTAGAAAGCAGAGAATGTGAAACAGTTGTAGCTGCTGCTCGGGCCAGTTGGAATATTTCATCTTGGATTTCAACAGTTAAATAATAATAATAATAATAAAAAAGACACCCCCTCCCAGCATTGTTTTGTTTATTTTAGCTGCAGAAGTGTGCCAGTTTGAATGCAGGAAGCTAAGTTGCCAATCTCAGTGTGTTACAAGGCAAAGTTTTGTAGTTAGGCTTACTTTGTCTGTTCAGAAGGAGGTCAGGAAAACTAAAAAACCCATAAGCCTTTTTCATATTTTTTGACAACATTTTGACCATTATTTAGAAATATCGTTTACTGTTTCTGACGTTCCCAAAATTTCCAGTTTCACCCACCGTCATGGAGACGTTTTTGAAATTTCATAGCAGCTGTGTAAGACACAGTATTCTTTAAAAGGGTGTCCTCTTTTCAGAAAGCGGTATATTTGCTGTCCTATGGACCCAGTGGACACAGTGAACAAAACCTTCTCTTCTCCACTGACACTAAATGTACACTCCCAGAGTGTGGTGTGTTTTCCATTTAGTATTCTCTTCTGTGAATTAAACAGCACCAGTTCTCTCATTTTTTTTTTCCTTGAATACGGCATTTTCTGTGCATCAGACCACTCTTGTTGCCTCCCCCTGGGCTTCCTCTAGCTCATCTTCTTGGTAAAGCAGTGGGAGACAGTGCCTGGGAACCACTGCCCAGCCCCCATTATCCCATATTTTTTGCCTCCTTGTTTTAGAACTCTGGAAGGGTCTGGTCCCTGTTTGCAGCAATGAGAAGTTGCTGTCTGAAAGCCATGCTATAATGGATGATAGCCCATCCAGACCTTTCCTCTTAATGCTGGTAGGAGCTCCTCTCTGCTGTCTGAGAGCAATACTTTGCCCTCATCCCCATTAAATTCCATCCTGCTTTTATTCTTCAGACTTTTTCATTACATTACCAGCATCACCCTCTATTCAAACCCGTCCTTCTCTTTGTCTTCAGTCTCTTCCATTGCAGAACAAACCACATATTTTGGGAAGATAGTCTGCACTCCATCCTCCAGAATTGCTCTGCAGGACCAGATGCAAGACCAGTTCTTGCAAAAGCCTCATTTTAAAGTGTCTTGAAATGCTTCTTGGAGGTAAGGAAATGATTCCTCTTATTCTTGCCTATCTGATTTTCAGACTTTGTGGGGGACATACCAGGAACAATTGTCATCTTTGGGGTGGTCATGTAGCTTTTACAGATGCTGGAGGGAGAGGAAAGCCCCTTGACTTGATGACTCATGCAATGCAAGTGCAGGTGTCTTCAATAGGTGCAAAAATGTGTGCACTGAAAGGACTTTTAATTTGTCCCAAGCTGGTCACAGCCTGAAGAAAGAGATGGATGCCATACTGGAGTGCAGTGTATGGCAGAGCAATCTATTTCCTTCTTCACCCATCTTTAATAAGATATAAAAAAAGAAAATAAAAATAAAAAATAGTATAGAGTCCACAAACATAAATCTGAAATTTGCAAAATTTATAGAAAAAAAAATAATAAAGAAAACAAAAAAGAAAAGCTCACAGCTTCTCTTTTGCTTGCTCTGGGCAACATCCCAAACTCACACCAAACTGCAGGAGTGATCTTAGCTAGCCTGAAAACACTGAGGCTATTAGGAGAATTGAATCCAGACCTTTCGAAAAAAATCATTTAGAATTTTAGAGAAACCCGTATGGTTAAACGGTATTGAAGTCACGGAGTTAAGTACTCAAAAGTTAGGAAGCCTGAAATGTAAGGTTCCTTGCAAATGCACTTTCAACAGAAATGGCAAAAACCAGAACTCATCTGGCTGCATTTCCAATACTGACTTGTGCTTGTTTTGCAATGAAAGCAAATGAGGGTCTAAAAGTTTCCTTCAACCTGTTTTAGGCACAATGGCATGTTTTCAGCTTCCCTTGCTCTGAGGTATAGAGGGATACCTTCTCTACCAGATCTGCAGGCATTCCACGCCAAGACACTGCTGTGCTGCTACTCAGACCGCGGCTGCACAGCAAGTTATTCTGGCACTGCTGGTCTTTAAAAGGGTGTGAGATTTTTAGTAATTCTAACAGAAGAGGCTCCAGAAACATCAAAAGTGCTCTTTGGTTGCTGTGAATGCCCAGGGTCATGCCAGCATGCCAAAATCAATAGTACCCGCACTGTATCAACTTCGAAATTTGAGATTTAAGCTGATCATTTTCTACTGCCAGCCACCATCTAGAAAACCAAAGTAGGAGTGAAAAGTTCTCACTGAAAGAAAGAAAAGCAAAATAAGAAGAAAGGGAATGAGTTGTGTTCCTTTGTTCAAAATAATCAGCTTTAACCATGATGAGTTTTAGGTCTCAACACACTGAGTGCAAACAAGACTTGTTTCATTATCATCCCGTCAATGATTCTGGAATGATGGATTAGCAACATCTTAAACAGATGCTTCCAATGAACTTCCAAAAATATATAGGGTGGTTTTCTTATTTTCTCTACTAGGGATTAGAAGGCTGTACAGTAATTAGTTCTGAAATATTTTGGCTGGATTTCTATGTATTGCAGTATGAAGGATATGCGACTCTCGCTAGTCTGGCTAATACTTTCCATTTTATATTTCAGATTCGTTTATATTGTCTGTGGATTTGCTGAGAGTATAAATAGAACAAAATCCCAAATTTCATTTGCTGGGAATTTGTTGATGCACATCCTTTAGAGAATTATCTCAAACAAACATCTTTTTTGGCTTTTTTAATCGAAAACTGTAACATGGAAGAGCTAAAGCTATGCCCTACACTTTCTGAAATAGCCCCTAGTCTTGCATTTGATGTTTTCAGGTGTTTGGTCTTGGGCAAGTTCAGAGAACAACAGTGATTTTCTCGATGAAGCCCTCAGGAAAGAAGATGACTTGAAAGACTATTAGTTATCTGCTTGCATCTCAGCGTTTGCATAAGGGCATTCTTGGACCCATTTTCTGAAATAGTTGAGTATCCAAACAGGCTAATTGGGAAACCCAGCCCATTTCTGGTGCAGAGAACTATCATATCAATAATTTCTGATTGGTCCTTTTTTCCTTTGGGATGTGTAGGTTCAGTGCAGGAGGATTGACATGGAAGAGAGGCCAGTTGCCTCTGGGCAGCTATGGTTTAGCATAGCTCCATGTGGAAATCACACCCATTCACAACAGCTGCCTGGGAAGGAAGTCTATTGGCCAGGATTTACTTGTAGAAATTAGTCAGCAAGTATTTCAAGTTGCGAGACTAAGAAAACCACTGTGCTGCCCAGAGGCAATTTAAAAACCAGAAAAAAAACCCATAATTCATCAAATAAGTGATTCATAATGAATTATTAGCTCTTTCTTATTGGCTACTGTGTATCATCAGGATCTGGAAGCAGACAGGGCTGGGGAAAGATTGTAAATCTCATTAACAGTCAGCAGACATACGATCTTGACAGAGAGCAGGGGAAATCCTCCCATTATTTCCTCCAGCAAGGCTCCCATCTTGCCTGGGTTGAGGTGTCTGATTCTGATCTGCTTGTTGAGCACAATGCCATCCAAAGACATATTGCAATGGCTTTGTTTCTCCGTGCCCATCAAAATGTCAACTTCTCTTTCAGTCAAGACCATCAAAATTCTCCTCAGCTGGCAGAAACCCAAAGAGCCTGGCTCTCTTTACAAATGAGAGAATCCCAAATTTACCCTCCAGGAACAGGACTAGAGGACTAATGTCCTGCTGAGTAACTGCATACATCTGATTTACAATTCCTCTACAAATCAGGTGTCATCTCCTCACAGAGTATTCCTTTTAAAAGACAAAATCTTAATTTGCCAGTGTCAAAAAGATGAGCTCTTCTCATGCACGATACTCTCTTTGATAGTGCTAGTCCCTGTATTTCACTTCCATCCAGCATTAGCAGTTGAAGTTGATCGTGGTTCCAGGAGTGCGAAATATTTACAACAGTACCCTTTTTATTTTCCAGGTCAACCTATCATTTGGATTTGGCAACCTTAGAAGAAGATGAAAGCAAAGTATCTTTATCACATATCCCAGAAGAATTTACAGTCCAAATGAACCTATTTTGAGGAGCAAGAAAAACGGGATTTTGAGGTCTTGGCTGTTACTTTTCTGCATTCTGCTGTCTTGAAATAAAATGCAATATTTATAGAAAGGAAAACTGTGTCCATTTAGACTGACATTTGGAAGAAACCTTGTTGTTTCTAAATATTCATGAAGCAAGTAGACTGTAAGCATCTCAACAGCGAGGAAAACACTCCTTCGGCATATTTTCCACATAATTCTCCTTCGCATTTATTACATTTCCTGTATTTTTGTTGCTTTAAACATCTTCTCTTCATTACATGGGTTTTGAGATATGGAGATGTGTAAAGTTGGCAATCTGCTGTAGCACAACACAATGTACACACATCCTGTGCTCGGTCTTCTGCACCCCATTGCTCTGCCTGGCAGCTTGCCGAGCACTGGCTTCCACTAGCAGCACACTGTAGCACATCTGCCATGGAGCATCTCTTTCTGTACTATGCCATGGGCACAACCTGGTTATGCATTGTCTGAACACATGCATGAAATCTGCTTATACCTATCCAAGACTATGCACTCCAATGAGGTAGGAAGGCTGTTGTTGACAACGGTGATCAGTAGAGGGGTTTGCTCCTTTAGGCTGTAGACTGGATGGGAAAATTTGGGATAAAAATGATGGGAAAGGAAGGAGGTGAAGGGCAGGAGGACCTTCCCAATCTATAATCTCAGGAGGTGAGGAATCATTTTCCCCGCATTACTGACAGTACCACAGACAGTGTCACTGCTGCACTCCCACTGAAAATCCTGGGTTTGGGCAGATGCTGCTTCCCTCCTGCATTCCCATTGCTACCGTCTCTGAATTTTACCTTGCTCTGTGATATCCTCTGAAGTGGCACAATACCTAAGATGAAAGAGCAGCATGGCCTGATGCAGGAACATTGCACTCTATTTAGTCCTTTCTTTCTCCCCTTATAGCTCCTGTCACTGTAGCCCCTTTGCTGGTTGCTGCAGCATGTTGAGCTCACAATCAGAGACAACAGCCCACTCAGATCTCAATTTGGAGGTAATAGCCAATTTAGTCCCTTTCACAGTGAGTGTAGAGCCAGGTTGTTTTCCCTCTATGTGCTTTATGTTGCTTTTAACAACACTGAATATCAGCTGCCATTTTACCACTGTAACTCAGCACTGGGAGCTCCTTCTCTGGCTGAACCACAGCTCTTTGCTGCTGGATGTGATGAAGCCAGATAATTTAGTATCACAAAATAGGATGTGGAGCCAGCTGCACCTCATGGCAGAGCAGCTTCCCCTACCTTCCAAGGCACTCCAAAGGTTAAAGCTGTGTTATGTTAGTGCACAAACATAATACATCTGAACAAGGTAGTACTGCACAGAGAGTACTGAGCAGCTGGGTGAGGCAGACTGAATAAAAAGGTCAGGAAAAGGACTTAGGACTCCTTTTCTGCTTCATCCTTGGAGAAGGAGTCTTTCTAGATGCGGCTGCATGTGCTGGATAAACCTTAGACACAGCCTTTAGCGTCTCCAGGGAGGCTCTTGCCTTCTCCCACTTCCATGCCTTAGAGGACACCTGGATACCTAGAAAACACTGGTACCAGGGATGCTCCCTTGGTCCTCCATCACTCTGGCTTCTTCAGATCCAAACAGGTCTCAACAGAGATCCTTTTTGGGTCACAACTGGCTAGTCTGTTCTTCTGTGAAAGCTGGCAGTTTGTTCCTACCATTTTTTTCCCTAACAGACTGGACTCGCTCTGTGATACTTTGAGGTTTTTGTGGTGCAGGATCTAGCCAAAAGCCTTGGGAAGCTTTGTGCAGGAGAGCGCATTACCAGACTGCTCTTCTCTTCGCATTTTCCCACATCTATGAGACATGAGTGCCGGTTACAAAGAGTGGCGAATCCTCCCTAGGATATCTCATTTTCCCAGGGCTGCTAACCCTTTACTTAATCCTTAAACTGCTGAACCCAAAGACCAGCCTCACTGGTCTGTGTTTTGCCGAGTTGCCCCTGAGCTTGTTTTAAAGGTTTGCCTTGCCCATCTCCCTGGTGCCCAAGCTGAATTCAGTATTTGGCAGCAGCTCAGTGGCATGGTTTCTGGAGATGTGTTGCTTGTGAACAAAGAACAAAATAATCTGTTTCTCTTTTCCCTTTTCCTTGGTTGCCCCTGCTCGTCTCTGCAGGCTTCCTGTTTCTGCTGTGTTCGGAAAGGTCTGTGGTTTCAGTTTTCATGCGTTCACCATGCCTGTCCCATCTGTCATGAGCTTTCACATTTACTCTGGCGGGGTGTATGCTCTTCTTCATCTTTCATGCTTGAGAACAGCCTCTGTTTTTCACTTCTTTTGTAACTTTGTGCTTCCACATGGCTTATAAACATAGCTTCATTCATTGGGGAGGAAATCAAAACACCCAGAGACCTCAAAATCCTTCACAGATACAGAATTTCTGTCCACCTACCACCATTACCCACAGGTTTGCTTGGGTTTTTTCAGCACTGAGGCTGGTTTATATATACATATATTTGACCTGAGATGGATTATTGCAGCAAAAGACTAAATAATGCAGTGGTGAATTGCAAAAAATGAATACCTTAAGATGAAACGTGCCTTAGCACAGCCTATCAGAATCATCACTCTAATGTGAATGGCTGTGATTTATGACCTTCTGATAAAGATATCCTGATGGAAAAAACATGCATTTATAGATAAGCAGGAGAGATGTCACATAGTTTATGGGTTTCAAACTTCTATTTTGATGCTAGAAACACGTATCTACAAGGCTATTTATCAGAGCTGGGCAGAAAAGGAAGATCTTTTAAGATAATTTTAACATATTGCCTCAAAATATTGCTGAAAACATTTGGTTTTCCAGCAAGAAATTTTTTGACCAAGTTGTAGATATGTTTTTTTTCCAAAGTATTTGTATTTCTGTCTATTTATTCTGACTCTGACAGTAAGGGTTGCTGCAAAATGCAATTTTTTACTATTAATGTATAGGACTATATATCAATACTTTTGGCAGATGAAGATGTTGGAGCCTTTAGGCCTAGATTTGATAAATAGAGACAGTCTAGGGTAAGATAATTACTAAACAGTTGCAATTATCATCGATGCTCTTTGAAAATCTACAGTAATTTGCATGCAAGACTGCCAGGTTCAGTTTCAAGAAGGTGAACAGGCTGGATTGTCAAATTTGTTAAATCTGCTTGAGAAGCACAGTTTAAAATAATAACAATAATTAGTAGTAATATAATTGATCTATTTTGTTCTGTGCATGACAGGAATTCACTTTAAATTGAACCAGCAAATTAAAGCAACATTTAGCATACTAAACAATATTGCTCATGAAAACGTCTATTTATATCTGCCAATAATTGTTATCTAACTGTGAAGTATGTAGCAGATTATACAGTAACCTTGAGATGCATCAGAGAAAGGAGATTTAAATCACTGAAGAACAGCTGAAATTTTCCAATAAAAGAAACCGTATCTGAAACATCAAGACAGTTCATTGCCAAGCAAGTCACCCAGTAATCCACCACATCTTGTACTATAAACAATCTTGTTAGTTGCATATAAGAGGTTAAATGAACTTCAGCTAGATGGCTAAACCAGCATTCTCACTGATATTTTCTGGTTTGAAATTAAATAAACTAAACCTGGAAGTATGGCAAAGGATGGAAAAAAAAGAGTTTGGGAGAAAAATAGTCTGAGAATGAAAGTAATGGAAGTTGTAGCATGATCCTGGGAAAATGAGAGGGACAGCTCCTTTTTTTTTTCCCCTCGTAGAGCTTTCTGGAGACAAATAGAAGACTTTGCCAACCGGCTGTATTGAGACTCATCTATGACTTTGTTCTGTCATTCAGAGTTGAATTGTAATACTTCAGAGAAATTAGAGCCGGGTTTTGGAAATGATGGTCATGTTCAAACCCAAGTCATAGAATCCCAGACTGGTTTGGGTTGCAGCGACCTTAAAGCTTATCCAGTACCAATCCTCTGCCGTGGGCAGAGACACCTTCCACTGGAGCAGGTTTCTCCAAGCCCAGTCCAACCTGGCCTTGAACACTGCCAGGGATGGGGCAGCCACAGCTTCCCTGGGCACCCTGTGCCAGTGCCTCACCACCCTGACAGGGAAGAACTTTTCCTAATATCCAGTCTAAATCTCTCCTCTGTCAGTGTAAACACATTCCCCCTTGTCCTGTCACTACAGACCTTGCTAATTTGGATAAGATGGAGCTTTTCCCTTCCCTCTTGCCTGAAGAAGAGGTTTTGAAGGAATCCCATTATCTCCCTTGGCCGGGAGGTCAGCATGTCCAGCTGGAACACGCACTCCAGTGTGAGCAGGTATGTGCTATCAGCTGCAGTGCCCCCAAGAGCCACTGTCCCACAGCCCCTTGGTGATCCCCTCTGTGCGGAGTGTGTCTTTAACTGTTATAGCTATTTCTATTTTGAGACTCAAATTCTTGACAGCACTCTGCAGTCTTGTCCATTCCCATTCCCTTATCTTTGCCTTCCCTTGCCCCCATGGTCAGGACAGGAGGTCAGCATCTACAACATAGATAAACTCTGTCTGAGGGGTTCTTTGCAAAATATTGACAGGTTGGAAATCTTTTATCTTCTTTTTCTAACATCTGACTACAAATCCTGACTGCAACAGTCAGAACCTCAGTGTTCACTGAGGGCAGCTCCTCTCTGTTGCTCTGGGTTGTGTATTTCCATGTGCGGCCTCTGCTCAGGTGTCAACCTCCCATGGTGGAGTATACCTCCCTTCCACTCCAGCAATGCTGGGGGAATTCACAGGCATGTTGTGAGGAAGACAAGATCATTGCTCCTGGCTATTTTACAACTTCAGGTTAGAAAACATGTGAAAGCAATGTGGGAGAGGGTGCGGTGCAGAGCAGGAAGCCTTGCAGGCAAGGAGGACTTAAAAAACATATTTGCTGCTGTTCAGCCTGTGTCTTGCTTTTCTGTGCACATCCAGCTCAGAGCCCCAGACCTTACTTTTGGGGCCCTTCCAATGCAGCTTTGTTTTGGCAGAGACTTATGAAAATGTTGTGCTTTTTCATGCAGATATTTCTGTAGATTTATAGGGGAAATATGCTGCTTAGCAGTCTGGGTCATCAGGCAGAGCCAGGTTGATGGCAGGAGTTAGATCTTGATGCAGTTCAAGTGTTGAGGTGGAATTCACTGGGACACATCATTTGGGGAAGACCTCTTTCCCCCTCTGCTTTCTTTAAACTTGCAACCAAGCAGATCCACCCTGGGCTTTCCTTCAAGTTGGTAAAAAGAAACCTCTAGCATCAACAGCTTCTCACAGTCAAACTTCTTCCTAGCACGCAGGGTCTGTTCTGGGACCCAAAGTCTGTCCAGGTTAGAAACCTCTTTTCAGGTTAGAAACCAATCTCCTGGTGTCAGCTTCAAGATACCCGATTTAGATGCCTGTCGATGGTGTAGATTCCTTCAGGAAAGCTTCTCTCCCTTGGTACTCGGTGGAGTCGAGTCAATAAAGTTAATGGAGCTCAAACAGGGAATCGTCCAACCGAATGAGAGCTTTATGGGTTTTTTCCTATTTTAGGAAAAGATGAATACCATCATAGACTCTGCTGTTAATAAGAGCTGAATCCTGGCAGAGGCTTTCCCCACAGAGTCCATGTCCAGACGAAGGCAGCCCAATCCTCTGGAAGGAAACTAAGGAAGCTGTTTCTATCTCTTAGATATTGTCCTTGCTCTGTTGTGCTTGCTAAACCTGAACTTATCTTTTCAAGGAACAAATGACTCCTACACCCTGATTTAAAGTCTGTTAATCTCTACAGGTGTCCTTCTACAGACTTGCCTCACCCATGAATGAAACCTTGAAGGCTCCAGCTAATTCCTCTTTCCCCAGCATGGCATGTCATGGAGCAGCAGTATCCACCTCACTGAAGGGAAATGCCTGGGTGAAACAGTCAGGACTGTGTCTAAAGATGAACTTGAGAGGTACTGTCAGATCTCCATGGTGGATGTCATACTCCACCTGGCTCCCTGCTTCATTTTAATAAGAGACTTGGTTTCCCAGGGACTAATATTAACTGAGCAAGCTATTTAATTTTACTGATTAATTAACACAGGAAAAAGATCTGACCTTGCTGTGGAGGTAATAGTGTTCCTCTTATGCCACCAGGAGAGGATGATTTAATTCCATGACCCCCAGAGCAGCTCAATCATTACTGCACATTGAACATGATGGCGAAATCTTCTTTCCTGAGGGGAACGTGGGTGACCCTGGGTAAGCAGAGAACACAAAAAAGGAATTATCTGTTTTATGCAATCAGTAGATCAAGAGATAATAACAGCGCAGAAATGTCATGAAGTCCATGCCTGCCTCATGTACATTAGCCATCCATGTGCCAAGAAGTTCGGATAGGAGGCATCTGGTCTCTCAGAAAGCAGAGTTAAAAGAAAACCAGATAAAACTTAGCCTTTTGTTCTCAGATGATCAGAGTGAAGCAGGCAGGGATGGAGGGATGAGATACTTCTAAAACAACGTGAGGCTGCAGCAGGGCACGGAGTCTGTGCTCCTGTGGTTTGGGAGCCCATCCGAAGCCCTTGGATTGATTTACAGACCACTAACCTCTCCTGGTGGTTTTGTTAACCCAAAGTGCCTGCAGATACACAGAGGAGCAAAAACTGCTGCTCAGCTTTTGGCTGGGTTTTAGTTGTGAGCCAGGAGGCCTCCCGCACCTTCCTCTGCCATCCTTGGTGCTGGCAATTTCTTTTTGGTGGCACCTCTCCCAGTGCAAGGGCTGGCTCAGTGCTTGCTGGTCACCACGAAGCCAGTCCTTCAGGTACTGATCCCAGGGAGCTCTTCTCTCCCTCAGGTGATGGTCTGCAATTAGAGATGAGGTTATAAACCCAAGCACTGGGGTGACAGCTGCATATGCATCCTTGGGAAATTAATTCAGATACTGCAATTGTAACCTTATCTCCTTCTTCAGTCCTTCACTGTCTTTCCATAAGACCAAGAAGGGTTTGATGGCAACTTCCCTTGATTCCTTCTTCACTCTTTTTCTACATTCAAAGTCATTTACCTATGCAAATTCCTTCTCTGGTCCCATTACCCATCCGCCACTTCATCCCATTATCCCTACACAGAGTCCAATGGCTCTGACTTTTGCAGGACACCATTTTCCATCTGAAGGTCAAAGAGCCTGAGATGTCACCATCATCCTATTTTTCTAGGGGTCACTCTCCTAGTCTATCATAATACACTGAGAGCACTGGATGCCTTTTCCTCCTATTCTATTGTAATGCAGTAATACTGCATGCCTTTTCCTCCCATCATAATACAGTGATAATGGATGCATTTTCAATATCTAATCTGATGGTATGTTGCTCTCTAACCAGCCCTCTAGACCTGTGACGAGGTTCTTGTAACAAATTCAACACTAGAGCCGGTTGAAAACATCTCAGAAGAATGCTGCGGGGCTTTTTCCCCCATAGGAAAACGCAGTCCGCCTGAAACCGAAACATTTGGAAGGAGCCGTTTTGATTTTGACTGGGATGTATCAAAACAGATTGTTTCAACTTTCTCGTTTGTTTTGACAAATGTATCAAAATGTTTCATTTCAATGAGGTAGAAACATTTGGGTTTGATTTTCTCCTGGTTTAGTTTTGACTTTCACTTTACATTGAAACATTGTATCTTGTCATGAAACGCCCGAATGGAAGCTCGCATGAGCATCCAAATACCAAATGGAAACTCAAGCTCCTCAGCTGCCTGCAGCTCAGCAGCTCCCAAACCAGAGCTGGAGCCCTCCAGCTCTGCTGGCCAGCCCCAGCCCTTCACAGTCACTGAAATAGAGAAGCAGAAATACATCCAAACCCAGCACTGGAGCCAGAGCTGAGGAGAAGCAACCACAGCAGCTCCAGGTGCTTTTCAACTCTACCCATCGTGCCATATATTTTCTCACAATGCTGCCTTTTGCTGCCAACCCCTGGGGTGCTGCTGCAATCCCCCAGCCTGTGCTAAAGCATTCTAGAAACCACAAAAGCTATGGGGCTGGAGCAAAACCACATCTTCATTTCTCACCTTAGTGTGCTTCAACCACTATTAACAGCTTTTGTTACTGGAAGAAAGGGAAAGAGTTTAATGTCTGCCAGTGAGGTCTTGCTGGCTAGGGGTGAGACAGGACACATCAGCAGAGTAAGGAAAACAATTAAAACAGGTTAGCACATAGAAATTAACCTTTAGAGGATGATTCCTCTTCCTCAGCCTACCTGTGTCACAAGCTGGTGATTTAGTTCTCTGTAGTGCTCACTATCATGCTATAAAACACGGAGAAAATTAGTAGGTAGCTTGAAAAGCCCCAAGCATTAAAAGATTTTATTTCCTGGGTCCATTTTCTGTTCTGCTCTCACTTTTGCTTGCTAATTTCCCATACAGCTTTTCCTAGGCACTGGGGGATGCATTTGTGTCTTGTGTATCATCATGGCTTTTAAAACAAAAAGGGGGGTTACTTCTGAAGTGGCTTGTTTTCTAACTCTCAGCCATGTCTGAATGACCCATAGTGCTTTAGATAGAGGAGATGAGAGTTGAATGAGCTCAAGCTACAGCTCTGCTCCCAGTGAGGGTACTGCTCCTGTGTCTCTTTCTCTCTTACACCTTTGACTTTTTTAGGACATTTAGTATTTTGGAGAGCAGCTCCTTTCTTCCAGCAGCTTAGGTTAAAACTGTCTGAGAAGTTAACATGTCCTTAGGGAAAGAAAGGATCCATAAGGTTTTCTTCTGTGAAATGTGAAAGGGGTGCAAGTGGCCACATGCCTGTTCATGGTGGGAGAGAGGATGGATGCTGGGTTCAGGTGGAAAAACACCCAAAAGCAGAAAGCAATACGTCAGAGGAGGCCTGAAGAGAACAAGAGGAGGGGATGAGAACCACAAAATAATGCATAGAGTCCCTTAGCTCAAGCACAAAGAGCACAAGTACATCTTCTTTTCAGAGACAAAGCGAATCTCCTCGTACCTGGAAGCTTGCCTCTAGCTAATTTAATGGGTCCAGCTCAGCCCCTCATCCCATATGATCAATGGGTCATATGGAGTGTAAGTGGTTTAAGAATACATTAGTAGTGTTATATTGGCTGGAGTCTATTAAACAAGCAAAGGCCCCAGCATAATATCATCTCTTCACCACAGCTAAAAGTAAGTTCATGTGCAGTTTCAGTCATGCAGTAAGATCTGATCCCTTGGCCTCTCCTCTGCTGCCCACCAACAGGACATGGTGCTTCCAGCAGCAAACAGTCTTGGGAAAAACACAATATAAAACCACATCACTGGGTTAAAAAGGTGAAAAAAGGACTGAGAGAGAAAGAAATGGGGCTGGGTGCAGGACAGGAAACTAACACCTCATTGAGCTGTTATTCTGGTCATGGTGAAAGCCTAAGATCATTCTTAGGAGCCCTCACAAGTTCATAAACACCTTTATTTGTAGCTTCCAATTTGACTTTGTTCAAACTGGAGGGTACGAATGTGCTCCTGTCGCTAGCTGCTGATTCTGCTACTTTTACAAGAAGAAACAGCTTCGCCTTTTTTCAGCGTGTGCCTCATAAAATAGGGATTAAGAGCAATTTTTTTTAAACATAGTTTTTGTAATAGTGCAGCCCCAAACCCCTTCAATCAGCAAACTTTAGCACGACTTGACAGACTAAACTGCCGTTCCTTAACCCACAGGACAAGAAGTGCCATTTGCACATGGTTGAGTGGCGAGCAAGAAAGATTCATGTCGCTTGCTAATTGCCTTTGGCTCTGCGCCACCGCACAAACACTTCAGCACTGACTGCATTTCTGTTCCCAATCCCATCTTGGTAAATGTCTTTTTCTGTATTTCAATGACTCAGGAGTGCATGTAGCTAGAATTCTTTTAGAAAGGTGGGCCAGGAAAGGACAAGCGGCTATTGCTAGAATGGTACAGGTAGGGAAAGTTCTCCAGCAATGCCTGCGAACAATTCAGGAGCCAAGAAGAGACCTCTTGGGCACAAAGCTCACATTGAAACCTACTGCAAACATCCCTGGGTATTCAATTCTTCATATAAAAACAGTGTGAACAGGGAGTTAATGTGGAAAGAGAACATTAACTGTCACATGGAAGAACTTGTCTTGCTTTCAATATTCTATCCTCATCCATGTCTCCCAGTGCTATTGGAGGTATCTGAGATGTCTATGGGAAATAGGGCAAAGGAATTATGAAGGACACATGCCTTCTTTAAGTGGCTTTCAGCAGCTCAAGGTGGATACTCCTTCAAATGATCCTGGGCATCTCTGTGGACTTAAACCACCCATCCAGGTCCCTTTTCTGCCTGCGGACAGTACCACAAATCAACTCAAAGCTGAGCCAAGTTTCAGCTATGCCTAATTCCCTACCCCTGATCCCTCAGAGATGGGTTAGGAATTGTAGAGGTAACTCCAGCAGCCCTGCCCACTGTGAAGAGCACTGCAGAAAAAAGCTGGAGGAAATGAGCAATCCTGGGCTTCAGGCCAGAACCTGCAGTAAATAATACAAACAGGAATTGAGAACATTCAGACTAACCAAAACGCTGACCAGCCCTTCTTGAAATCACCTTAAGGTTCGTTCAGTGAACAGAAAGATAGGACAGGATAAACAGAAGTTCAGAGTGCTGGCAGCCTTAGAAAAGGGTTAGCCCTGATTCCAAGTTTAAGTGGCATCAAGTCTTTCTTCAGGCCTTTGACTAATTAGTATTAAATGGAAACAGTTTGTTCAACTGTTTAATGTGTTTCTCCTTATTTTCAAATGAGGATGTATTTCTCTTTTCTGGATTAAAAGCTCTTTTAGGGGGGGAAAAAATCTACAAATGCCTCAATTCTCAGGATTGTTTTTTTGTTTTGGTGTTTTGTGTTTTTTTTGGTTTTTTTTGGTAACTGCTTAGGAAAAGGAAAAAAAAAAAAAGCTTTCATAGTAAGCATAAGAGACTAAAAGATTCACATATAAGGCAACATAGATTTGATCTGTGAATATCTGCTTGAAATGGTCTTCCAAGGTATATCAGATTTATCCACTTCAGGTATCAAAACACTGTGTGCTGTGCACAGCCCCAAACCTCATGCATAGGGGAAAGGACCAGACCTGTGGTGGTAACATTCACTGATACCTAATGAAAGCATTCTCTGAGAAACCATTTCTGTATGTAAAATATGGCTACAGTTTCACAGGACCCATTATCTGCTTTGAACTTGCCAGGAGCAGATGATAGGAAGAAGCAAGAGCAGGGAGAAGTTTGTACTTGATGTGCTTAACTTCTCTATCGTGTAATGACTTTGCTACATTCCAATGACAGAGAAGGACTGATCTCAGTCTCTCCTGAAGTCCTCTTATACAACCATCCGGGAAACAGAGTAGATTCTCTTTATGTTTGCAGGTGCATCTTCAAACTCCTGAGTCTTTGGGGGATACGGAACAAATACATTTATCCGTGAGGGAAAACAAACAAATGAGATAATCACTACCTTTATTTGTGGAAATACAAGATAGCATAGCTGGCATTAGGAGCACAGCTGCTCACCCCGGCAGCAGAAATAAACATCCTCATTGAGGAGGCATGTCAACAGCAAAGGGCAGATGTAGAGGTTGTGAGCTTCACTGCCATGCTCATCTGTCTGGGTGACTTGCAGAAATGATGGGAGGCACTACAAGGGATTACAGTCAACGTCTTTATCCCCACAAAAGGGACTGCAATTGATTATTTCATTAGCATCATGAGGTCCTTGAGCATTACAAATTGGTTTGGTCTTTCTTCCAGGGCGCCAGGGGCCAAGAACTGCTTCAACTTGCTCAGTCTCCACAGATTGTGAAGAAAGTCACATTTAGAACTGCAGCAGGAGGGTAGCTGAGAGAGTGGATTCCATGCTGGAGATGAAATGCAATGTGTTCATAATGTGCTGTGAAGTCCCTCAGAATTTGCCGCTAGTCTGTAGAAGACAGCAAACATTTCCACTGCCAGCTGGCAGAGCATTCCCAAAGGGAAAGCAGACACTCTCCTAATCCTACTTTATGTAGGGAGGCTGAGTATAATCTCTGTGCATAAATGCACATAGATTCACTAGCTCAGATGAAGATGTGAATGTTCAGATAATTGTTCGAAGGGACAGGGGCAAATTCTTGCACATCTGTATCCCAGGGCTGGATTTACCAGTCAAGCCAGCTTGGACACCTGTGATGTCTGGAGGTGAAGGACAAGCCCACACATTCAAAGCCTTTCCTAATTTGTTCCGCAGCACTTCCATTGTGGTTGCATTTACTCTAGATCTTGGAAATGAGTCTTTTACTATCCAAACCTGAATTACCATTGAAAACACTACTGATGGAAATCAGGGACAGCTGCTCCAGCAGGCTGTGGTTTACCAAGAGAAACCTTGCTACCAAGAAGATTGCAAGGAAATGCAATGCTGTAGAGGGTTTAAAACAGAAACCGATGGGATAGAGGATAACCTCCACCCAGGGCTGCCAGAGCAGCAGGTTCTCATCTCTCTGATGCTTTCAGATTTGCTCCCAGGGACCTCACCGCCTCCTCTCAAAGCAAGAACTGAACCCGTATAAAGGAAGATCCTTAGAGGTTTATAGATTGGATGAGTCTGAGCAGATGTTTTACAACTATGTCAAATGACACATCTGTGACAGCAGAGTGACTCTGTGCCAGTTCTCAAATCCTTGTTGCAAGAACTGGAGGTATAGAGTTTCTCAAAGAAAACATTGTTAGAATTTGTTTAATACAAATGAAATGGTATTTTTTTTCCTAATCTTGTTCTTATTGATCCTTCCTATGAAACAAAACAACATATAATTTTCAATATATCACAGGCTGGTAAAGGTCACCCAGATATCTACGTCAAACCAAAATATGAATTATGGTGAATATTTTGAACCTAAAGACTGACTATATCTGTTACAGACAAGAACAGAAGAGAGCAGGATGCTGTCAATATATTTTTAGATTTATGGCATGGCAGAAAAAAAATCCTGAAGATGCACCCTGTTCCTACATAATTTAAAGGTCCCTACTTTTCACCTCTCTTGATGGAGCTCACTTGAGTTCCTTAAGTTTCACATCATGAAGTGGTTTTCCAGACCTGAATGCTTTGAGAGCAGATTTGTTTGAATTTGCCCTGTACTTCCTGTTGGTCTTGAAGCAATGATCATCAAAACCTGATGCAACACACCTAGAAATGCTCCCCAGCTTGCCCAATGCACCCCTTGTACCACACCAAGAGCTGCAGTGGCAAACTTGTGCAGTCTTGTTCTGAGCACTTTGGGAGAAGTCATCTTTTCTGCCTTTCATGTTACCAGTTTAGCCTCCATTCCGTGTTACCCAAAGCATCATCTTTCTGTGCTAAAAAGCATGCTTTTTTGGAAGGCGAGCAGTTGGGAGGAGGAGCATCAGCACACCAGGTGTCTGTCTTGATGTTTCAAGACCCCAGCTCCACCAGTAGAAAGGGCGTGAGAAATGGTCTTGTTCACTTCCAGAACTGGAACAGTTTCCAGAGTCGTCCTTGCTAATTACTCAGGAGTTCCTTTGCAAAGTCTGTTTTGATTTCCAGCCTGCGCTGCCAGAGTCAGAGCCCTTTTTTCGCTCTCTGGTCAGTGGGGAAAGGAGTCTTCTTGGGAACGACTCAGAGGGGGAGACAGTCTGTCCTTACCACCAGCTCTGGACAAAGTCTAAAGAGATTCACCTTCCAGTTTGGACATAAATGCCAGGTGGTGACAGTTTCTGATCAAAATTGTTCATGAAGGCTGAGAAAGCATTTACAATTATTTCATTTTAGAGGAGGAAAATGGAGGCACTGCAATTAGAGCCCTCACTTGGAATGCTGAGACTCACAAAGCTGACAAGTGAGGCTTTTTCTGACTCATGAATGAGGTGCCAAATGCAGAAGGGACCTCTTTGGCCATGAATGCTAGGATACAATTCTCCCCAGTCTGCCCCAATTATGATAGAATAGGGCCATATGGCAGACACACTTTTACTCTTGCTTCTACTGTTCACTAAAGAAATTAAAAAGAATGGTTTTGGCAACCACAGTTCCTGGGAACTCCTTGGAATGTCTTTTCCTTCCTGTTTGTAGCTATGTACATCTTTTTGTTGTGACAGGGAAGTGCCACTGATACCTGCCAGCTTTCCTGGCCTTGTATCCAGACTGCCTTGCAGGGAAGAGCAAACTCTTGCATGGCTAAGCTAAACCAGGGGTGTGCTTTTCCAGATCCTTTTCTCTTTTTTTGTAAAGCCCACTTACATTTCAGAGGCTGTATTGCCGAATATTTAAATGAGAAAGCCCTTCTTGGAGAAAATGAACCATGAAACACAGGACAGAGCTATGGGAAAGAATAATAGAAAAGAAAAAGATTACTAAACAGGCAAAAATTCAGTCCAGGTATGCTTCCAGGTATTAGCAGGTGGTAGGAATAAAAGATGATGTATGCAAAGATAAACGTGGTGTCTCCTGATGTATTGAGATGAAAGCACACAGTCTGTATAGTGAAGTCAAGCATTTATGTCTGATTGTTCTCCGGAAACTTTTGGAAAGATAGTTCTGTTTGTGTTTTATTGAAATAGAAGCCAGACTGCATAAAATCATTAGGAGCTGTGTTTTTTTTATTATCTGTGATTCTTTTCTGTATGCTAATGGATCCCAGACCGCTCTAAACCAAACAATAATAGCTGGGGGGAGAGCTGCAGGGATCTCTTCCTTTGCCAATGATGAGCTATTGAGCATCTAATCATAACCAGGAGATGGGAACCAAGCCCAGAGCCCTTCAGTGTCCAGTTCCCAGGAAGAAAGAAAGAAAGAAAGTGTCTGAAGGCAGTTTGGATCCAGCCATTTCAAGCAGGATTCAAAGGTGTACACACCTATGAGAACATCAGGGCCCTTCCCATTGCGTATCTGGAATAAGGAGCAAGAAAGATATGCTGGAGCAGAGCAAGGACCATGCAACATTTTCCACAGCAACCTGAGCTACGAACCCATTGGTACCCCTGGAAAATCTTCCCTTCCTATACAAGAATAAGAGGATTGCAAGGGAAGTGAGCAGAAGCTGGTTCAGACAAACAGAAGGACATGGGTTCCTGTGCATGCTGTGTATGCCAAAGGATATGGTGACTTGTGAGAGGCTGCCTGCACTTGAGAGCAGAGTAGACAAGCCCATGGAGGAGAAATCATGAATAGAGAGAAATTACACACAGACAACAAAACCCCTGCTGTTGGAGCCTGAGGGAGTGTTTGTGGGGAGCATTACCTCCCTCAGAACTTAATCCACATTGAAATAGATCCTTTATCCAAACAGACTTTAATCTGCCAAGGTCTAGAGAGACAATTATGCTAGTACAGGCTTTCTCCCTCTCTGTGGTTAGTACAAGTCCTCACAGAATACACTAAAACTCCTGTAAAATTATGTTAGATCATTGTTTACTAGCCATTATCCTCACAGCTGGGAAAGACCTGCTCTCTGATGGTCATTACACCTTCTCCAGGTGAATCCAAGCAAATGAAGCCTCTTATGTTCAGTACATAAGAAGAATATTCCTGCAAAGTGATATCCCTTACAACTCATGCAACACCTCTCGCCATGAGTGCAGTTCAAGTGTTCATTGCTGCACAGGGTGGAGGTCAGAGCCAGGAGAGAGACCTGTTGCAAGTAGGTCAAGAAGACAAAACAAGTCTTGTCTCATTGACAGGGTGCAGGGAGAAAGGCGGGTGGGAACCTGGGGAGCATCAAGGATTCACTGAGCGCTACACCACAGTATTCACAGCTCTGCACAGAAGACAAGCAAACACTGATGATTTCAGCAGGCTGAGAGCGATCCTCTGGGGAGAAAGGGGCACTTGAGAAAGCCAAATTTCAGTCTTCTGTTAGTGAACACCGCTGTCTCGGAGCCCATTTGGAGCTTGGCACTGAGAGGAGGGGAACGCCTTTGGCGTTTCTCTAGCTGGAGAAAAGATGAAATCTTCCATTTATCACATCTCTGGCTTCTGGTGAGCTAACTGCTCCAGCTTTGCTTGTGTCCCCATTTATTGATAGTGTATTAACCTCTGGGTGAAATGATAGGCCTCAGCAACTTCACAGTGGCCTTTACACTATTTGCAGTGACTGCTAAATACCACAGCAGATAATCTTATTTATTCAGTGCATTGCTAATGTCAATTACAGTGGGACCCCCGTCTGGAAATGGAAAGAACCCCCTGCAAGAGGCTGGCATGAATTCGTTATGAATCAGTGCTGCTCGAATAAAGCATCTATGGAGAATATCTAAGCAGTGACCTTCATACAAAATGTATCACATAACACTTCCTATTAAAATAATCATAAACACAGTAAGCAGTAAACAAAACAATCAGAATGTGTCTTGAAAATAAATGCAGAGAGGGGATGGTAGATGGAAGAGGGATTAAATTTCCATTTAGGTTTTACAGGCAACGAAGTGGTTTTTTTCTTTTCAAACCGTGTTTCCAAAATCAATAACAGAGGGAGGGAAATGCTGTGATTAGTAACATGGTGAGTAATTGCACCAGTTTGTCACCACTCGTGTTCAATGTTAGAGCATCTATTAAGAAAGGAGGCTGTTGGAACTGGCCCCAGTCAATATTCATCCATAGCTCAGAACAGGTCCTGCAGTCTCACTAAATTCTGTATGATTTTAGATCTGACACTTAGCCTCTGCCAACATCTGTCCTTCTCATCATGATTAGACTAACAGGCTTCAAGATCAAATCAACATGGTGCCAGATGACACATGTACATGCAGAGCAAGGTAATGCCATCCTGTGAGTTACATGATGGGAAAACAGAATTACAAAGCAGCTTGCCAAAGGGCAGTCAAGTGAGATGGCAGAGCTGAGTGTTGTATTGGAGCCCTGTACCCCTGTCAGGGGCCGTAGTATAGTTGAAGCCAAAGGGTTAGATCCTTTCTGTCTTTGTGAGATGTTACAAATGAAGTCGCACTTACTTTACAGATACAAGTCTTACTACATTCAGACTCATGCTGGTAAGAAAGGTGATGCCCTGGAGGAGAAGGCAAGCCATTTTGTGGTTCCTTTGTGCGTTGTGCAGACATACCAAAGGCTGCTGAAAAGTCTTAGGCTAGTCCCTTTCAGCTAGATACAGTATGCTGTCATTGACAGTGGAGATCTCTTTAGCAGGAGCAGTTGCTGATCATTGCTGTCATATTATCTACCTTATGGGTCTTGTAGGGGTCTCCTTCCCCATCAGTAAGTATGTATGGTTTTACCTGTGTCTAGCTTGCTTTGAGATATTTAGAAGGCATTCTAGCTTGAGGAGACCCATGTTCTTTTTTTTTCCCTAATTTTCCACATATTTCTTCAAAATATTTGATTTCTCCTTCTAGACTTGCTTCACAGTCTTGCATATCATAGAACTCAGAATATCTCACCTGTAGTTACTCCAGTTAATGCTTTTCTCTTTCATACACGCAGGCACTGCCTTTATTCTTCTGTTGGATGATATCCCCACCAACTGGACATCCAGTCCTTGCCAGGAGACCTGCAAAACCAGGGGAAGGATCTCAGCATTCAAGATGGAGACTGTTCTTGCTGTTTCAGCCCCTCTCCCACCCTCATCCCACCAGCCTGAGTGCACTGACATTTTCATTCTGTATCCACCTCATTTCTGTTCCTGCAGTTCCACTCTGCCTTCATTTCAGCCTTCAACATAATCTATAGAAACACATTCATTTTCAGTTTTATTCTACCTAGATTAGCTACAATCTCTAGCTACACAAGAAAAGAACAAGAAAGAATTGTGGCTCTCGAGACAGCCTTTTTTCCCCAAGGTTTTAATTTATTTTGCAAGTTCCAGTTAAGTTTGAATTTCTCAATTTTCATTTTCTCTCTACAATTTCTGACCTCGATGTCACATCTCTCTTTGATGATCAGTCTTTTTTCTCTCCTTTCTGCAGGTTCTCAACTTACTGCTAATATATTTTTGGAGATGGTTAGTCATCCTGTCATAGCCGGCATTTTTTCAAACATATTTTCCCTGTTCCTTGTCAGACAACTTCCAGACTGCCTTCTAACCTGCAGGCTTCCAAGTTTTCCAGCAAGTTTCTGACAAGTTTCCTGGATTTCCCCAAGTATGTCCTTGTGGATTTGAGAGAGATCTACATTTACTTTTTTCCCCTCCAATTTCAAATAGCCTTCTCATGGTTAGTCACCAGCATTGTTTTCTAGGACCAATCTATCAGCAGCAAGCAAGTCTAAAATGACAATGAATTTGTGGAATTGGATCCTATCTGAAGAAACCTTTTCATCACATCCACAGTCATATCTATAGATGTGGGGTTGTTCTCTTGTCCTCTTCTTTCCTCTGTATGCCAGGAGGTCCCAGGCTGTCCTCCATCTCTGGCTGCATCCCCTACACCCACATCTTTTCCCCCTTAAAGATGCTGTAGTTACAAAGCAGTGCCATTCACATACCAACTAACAGAAAAGTTCACCCACACTTTCACTGTCCTCTTTGTTCCTTACACTCACTCATTTGCTGCCATTATGTTCTCTCCTTTGCCCTTATCTGTAATAAAAATGCTAATTGTATGATCTCATCTAAGGGGTTTTTCCCTTCCTTTAGTGGCAATGCTCAATGAATGAGGCAGGTTTGACATTTGCTTTTAGACCCTCTTTTCAACGATCCCGTATCACTGAAAATCATTCACCCTAAGAAACTGCTTTTTTTAACTGAGTATTGTCAATGAGTAACTATCAATGCTTTTCTTCTGATTAGCACTAATGAATCTAATAGCATGCTTTTATCAGTATCCCTTCACATTATATAGTTTATTGATGTACTTTGGTGCCTATTTTCTATAATGAAAACTATGAAATTGCATATCTATCATGACTAAGTGGTGATGCAACTCATAGCCAACTTAATTGTTGATTCCTTCAGTGAGAAAGTGATCTTAGAAGCTATAACTACAAAAAGCCACAGAGTTATTTTTTCCTAATAAATAACCTACTTTCCCATGAAGGTAGAAAATTTAAACTGATAAAGGAAAATAGATTTTCATACACAGCATAATTAGTCCATGGGACTTCTCACCACAGAAAGTCATTCAGCTCAAGAATATTGCAAGATTAAAAACTCCCTCAGGCATTAAATGAGTAGTCAGACTCCCATAGTCACTATAGCTATGGCTGAAAAGGATTTGGAAGTGATATGAAGTTGCATATCCCAAGTTTGTGACTCTCTTCTATAGATCAAGATAAGTCTTTAGGCAGGACAGGAAAATATCTAAAAACTGAGGGTCTTGTCCCACTTTAGGAAGTATCTGGTGAGGAGCAAGGTCAAAAGCTAGCTAAGCATGTGACTTACCAAAGCTTGGATATCCCCGGATCTACTGTTTTACTCCAATCCAGTGAACATATTTCCACAGGGAAAAGAAGTCTCAGTCATTTAAGCTGCCACTGCTACATCCTCCTGTTCATAATGAAATAACTTCCTTTAGTTTCTAATACATTAAAATGAGTTCTTTCTAATCCTTATTTATGAGATGAACTCAGTTTATAATGTTAGGATAAATGTAATAAAACAACTGTCACATTTCAGAAAATTGTGCAGTTTCATCTAAGCTCTGTATTTTACATTCTTTTAATCTAGGGAAAACATCGGAGTCTCTGTAAAATGTGAACTTTTTCTCTCCCCTCCCACCCCAAATAAGTAGGTTTTTAAGCAAATAAGAGGGTGATTTTAAGGGCTAAATGATCAAAACATGTTTCCAGCCAAACAGTGGGACAGGCAGGCTGTGGGCTGAGGGGTTACGGTTGTTCATGGGGAATGCAGAGATAGGGTGTTCAGATGACAGCTTGACATGTCTCCAGCAGCTAATCCAAACCCACTCTGGTTATAAATGCACATTCCTATTCCACATGCTGGTGGGAAATCACCAGCACTCAATTTTAAAGATACTCATGACTCTGGGACAGGCTTTTGACTATTTGGGGTGTCTGCTCCTGTAACATCAATGGTCAGAAGTCCACTGGACAAATCAAACTGAACAGCATCTGTTGTTCAAGAAGCATATAACAATGTGAGCAAGGGCACAAAGTCTTCATCCCACTTTCTTCTGTTTCCACCGAATTCCTGGCATGATTTACAGCTCCTGTACATTGCTTGGCCCCAGTCTGCACTGGGAGGGGGGACACAGGGGACCTGTCTCCTCCAGGTCAAGGAGCTGTGCCACATCTGGCAAGTGTCAAGGCTGCAACGGAGTAACCCTGACATCTAGTGGCTTCCAAAGCCCAAATCCTGTACATTCCCTAGCTGAGCAGAGTGGGGCTGAGGAGGAGACACCACAGGCTGTCTCTGAGGGCCACTTTCCATGGATGCAGCCAACAGCCTTTCTGCAGGGCAAAAAAAGATACTGGCATCCATCACTGCTCCAAGGAACATTGTTAATAAATTACACAGTCCCTCTTGTTTTTCAACATGCTGTTGGGTTTTGTCTCACTGGCTCTGATAGTCACTGTGCTGGGGACTATTCTATGGCCTCCTCTGGGCTTGGAACAATGGGTTTCAGTAGACAAAGACCTGTGCAGCCTCGCATGCATGGAGACACTCAGCAACATTAGAGTAACAGGCAGGAGGAGGTGCCAAGCAGCGGGGATGGGGAATTCCCAGTGTGACCTCTTCCCATATTAATGGGGAAGGAGAAAGGGGCACTCTGTAAAACTGTATGGAGGCCCCTGCTTTCCACTCATACTGCCAATGTGGCTTTTGTAGGAGGCATTCTACAACAAAACCTTCTCCAAACAGAAACACCCACTGTCCACTCTCAGCAGCGAGTGACAGGGATTTTGACAGGGATGTGCCTTTTGGAGATGCAGGCAATCTGCCATCTTGCAGGCGGTCAGGCAAGACAATGTCTCAGTGCACTCTGCTTTTGATGTTGCTGTCCCCTGGCTGGGTTCCCAAACCCTGCTGCCATCCTCCAGACCCTGCCATGGTCCCTAGGTGCTACTGCGTGCCAGCACTTCCAGCTAAGACAAGCCAGAAATCCTCCTCAAGCTCCCCTGGTCAACAAAATTATCACAGTTGTACAAACCACCCAGAAACAGAAGCAGTGAGGGTGACTGGGTAGTAGGAATAGGGTTTTTTTCACACCACTTCCAATGAATACAGCAAGCCTGTGTTCTCCGGCAAATAGAAATGTAGGTCCTGCAGTGTCTGCTGGATGAAGAAATTCACACAAAAGCAGCTTGAGAAGCACAAACAAGCAGCAACAGTAATCACAGAGATCCACGCGTGCTGGTGTTCTTGTCACCAGTCCCCTGGCACCTGCATGCACAGCAGCACTGCAGGCAGGAGCCAGGGGAAGCTAAAGGACGGCATACACACTTTTGCTACCATTTTCCCCACTGACGAGAGATTTATCAGCAATGTGGGAAAGCCACAACCCCCCCATGCCAAGGCACTTTCAGCAGTTTGCACACAAGGCTGTGTCACAGTGCTCCACAGCCTTTCAGCCCTGGGTTTGGCATTGATCCTACGCCATCAGCTGGTATCGTGGCCTTCTCAAAACCCAAGCTCTGTGCCCACATGGGCCACCACGGGGTTGATGCCCACCTAAGCAGATGAGGCAGCCCTGGGATGGGGCAAGGTGGAGCACAGCCCCATAAGCACAGCATAAGACACCGTTATGCTCTTAGTGTTCATCAATAACCCATGGTGGACATTTCAGGACATCTTATTCATTCTGAATCACTGCCACCTTCTCCCTGCTGCAGCCAGTGGGAGACAAGGCACCAATTATGGGATGTACAGATAATCCGCCGCCACTCGACCCCCTCCAGCTGTGGCTTTCACAAGCCCACAGTCTGACCCTGTGGGTACATGAAATCCTGTTTGCAAGGCAGCATTACCACTTCTGCACCTTGTTCCCTGCACACAGAGTGCGGCTGTACATGTTTCGAAGTGGGGAGCAAATGGATGGATGCAATGCGGGCAGGGACATGAACGCGGGCTTCTGGGCAGCCAGTGCTTTGCCTCGTCACTACTGTCTTCTCCAATAAGGAACATGAAGAGTGTCCCCATTTCCGCAGGCAACAGCAGCCATCCTCCTTCTCCTCCTGCTGCTTCCTCTCCCTATGCGAAGGATTCACCATGATTTTCTGCTTACTTCCAGCTGTGTTTACAGTCACAGGATTTCTTACTTCTCATGAAAACCACTCCCAGGGTGAAATTTGAGTTTGTAAATTATTAAAATGTTATCAAGAGCATGCAGACTTTCCCGTTTTTCCCCCTTTTCCTGGTGGGGAATAAGCTGATGTATAATGCAATTTTCCCCCCACAGTTTCTTCAGTAATGTTTAAAAATTATACACACACATACACACACAGAGAGACAGATCTAAACCTTATTTCCATGTATTAAAAGTCTCTTTGGGCCAGAGGCTTTATCTTCCTCTCCTTCCACACAGTGCTGAGCAAACTTAGGGTGGTGTCATTATATGAATAATATGCAATAATAAATTCAGAATTCTTAGTTCCTGAATGTATCTTCATAATAAATTACTCTAAATGCTTGCTTCTGAGACAGAAACAGCAGATGAGAGCACGTATATGGTACACAATTATGACTGTTCCTTATCATGCAGAGCAAGCACCAATACTCCTATTTACAGTTTTCTGACAATATCTCCTTTATATATATAAAAACCCCCACCTGCTTATAATTTTGCTAGATTTTAATTCTTTGGGCTGAAACTTGCTTGGCTGGGTGCCTGGTAGGGTTCAGCTTTTCTTGGCAAGTGAAATAAGCAAAATCATGTTTCTTTCCCTCTCACATTTAAATAGTTTTACTACCTAAAGGAGTTTCTGTGCTCCCAGGCAAAAAAGCCCACTGTTTGGCAGAGCAGCTGAGGCCAGTGGTGGCCTCTTGGAAATTCACCCAAACTTAGTCCGAGCCTGAAAAAGCTCCTGAAAAAGCCAGTTTACACCATCGCTGTATCTGTTTGTTGGTGACTGGAAGCTGAAACCTTGGAGGCTCTAACTAAAAGATAAAGCCAATGAAGAAACAGGAAGAAAAGGGAGAGGGCAGAAGGATGATGGAGTAGCAGTGGGACAGGCCTGGAAAGGACGCAAGGAAGGAGTTTGCACAAGATGGGATAGGAGCTGAGGACATCAAACAGCATGACTTCAAATGAGGAGATGAAGCTGGGAAGGGGTGCAGGAAGACACAAGAACTATTTTAGCTTTCTCCTTAATTCCATGGACTGGTCTGCAGGGAAGCTAAAAATCTCCTTCTAGTTTCTCCATGAGCTCCAAGGGACGCACTGGAAAGGAAGTGGTTTTGCTCTGTGCACTGGAAGCTGCTTTTCTGCCCCCTGCCTGAAGGTTTCCTAAGCACACACATGCACACACTCATGCACGACCTAAAGAGCAAGTGCTGTAATTAAATGTTTGGAAACAAGCAATTATCCAGGCTCCTTTCCCAGCCAATGTGATGCTAGAGAAACTCTTCCACAGGGACTCATCCAACTCATTCCAGGAAGCTGTCTTCATACTTTCTAGAGGTCAATTGGAAATTACTCAGCTCAGGATATTTAGCTTTCAGAGGGCTACCACTGAGTGTGCAGGGGTGAGGATCTCCATCCCTGACTCTGCAGATGCACCAGGCATTTGCAATCCCAAATAGAGCCTGCTAGAGACTTGCTTTGAAGCAGTTGCACTAAAATTGAGAGGACATGGTGTCTTGGACACCTGGGTAGCAGAGAAGGCCCCCTCACTGCTCAATGTTTGTAAAAGTCGGGGCTTCCTTTTCTCTGGCCAGCCATTCACCCTTTATTTCACTTATGTTTTCTGTTCAACAAGTTTATTACACACTAGCTAGAAATGCTAACACAAGGTGCTTTAAACAACTATGTTCTCCCAGCTCCGTGATGAAGATGTTCTCAACATGCCCTCCCACATGGGAAGAGACCCTCCTTTCGGGTAGCATCATATCCTCATCTGGGAGCATTCCAGTCAGAACTGCCCTGATGATTTCTACCCCAAAACTTCTTTTAGCTCATCAGGTTTATGCTAAAGTAGGACCTGTCACAGAGTTTTGTGCTAGGAGGTTTAATGATATCTAGTCTCATCTCATGTTCCCCAGGTAGCTGCTCTAATCCACTCACTGCAGCCATGTAAGCTTTCAGCAGGTCATCCAGCTGAGGAGGGAGCTTTTCTCATCATTGTGACGGTTTTGCTATGCCTCGGGACCCAGACCTGCACATCTTGCAGACAGGCCACCAAGGTTTCTGGGGGCACATGCTCACAAAGCTGTCACATACACTTGGTTGCTCCCCTCCTGAGGCCAAAGCAGCATCCTGGAGGGAAGCTGAGCTTTAGCAGAAGCTTTCCCCATTACACATCTGGCAAGACTGGTGCTTTGGGAACATCAATGACATGCTTATATGTGAATGCTACCCAGGAACATGTTTTATAGTGAAATGTAGCTTGCTAAATGCTCTCATGTGTTTGGTTTAAGAGGCTCAAAGACTGCCAGGAAATTCACCAGCAAACGTGGGCTGTCTGTCAACACATGGCAGTGTGATGCCTGCAGTAGACAGAAAACTGGGAAAGGATGATGCATGGGGCTGTAACTAAGGCGAAGTAAGTTGGACACAGCTTTCTGAACAAAGAACACCCAAAGGACAGCCAGTGAGGAACAACTCTCAGGTCAGCCTGACATTTGCTGTCCTGTGGGTAAACATTGCTGGCGAAAATTGGACTCCACCTTCAGGAAAGAATTGATAATCAAAATTGATGAGGAGAGGAGATTGTTGGCTGTCTCCATTAACAGCAATGGACACCCCCATTAAACACAAGAAGTGAAGGATTTTTATTTTTTTCCTCTTTCTAATGGAAACCAATCTATCAAGATGTTTCTCAGGTTTCTGGAATAATAAATAGGCTTTTTATTGCATCTCCCATCCTGGTTCTACCTTTCCTATCTCTCATTAATGAATCGTTCAGTATATGATAGGATCTGTAGATATAGATCACCAGCAGGCTGGGACTTGAAATCCATATTCTTAAAAAGGCATCCTTTGGACCCAAACAGGTATCGCCTCCTTGTAACAGACTGTTTCCCTGTCAGGCAGACTTACAAGAAGAAAGAGACAAATAGCACTGATGCAAGCCATTAACTGCCTTCCTGTTTATGAAAGGCAAACTTGGATGCAGACTCTAAGAATTTAATTACAAGCAGAAATTACTATTCTCTACTGAATCTAGAAACGTTAAAGCACACTGAACACCTTTCATGCAAAGAAAGTAAATCTTTTTGCAACCATTTCAAATTTTCATGGTGTTTTTTAATTTTCCTTCCCCCCTCCCACTCTCTTGCTGCCTTTTTGTTTGTTAGCATTTTGGCAGTGAGAAAAAATAATTAACCAGAACAGTATGATGCAGAGAGGCATCACAAGCACTGAAGTCGTTAGGGCTAGAGAGCGGAATGAGAAGTGATTTGATTGTGAGGGATATCATGAGAAGTAATAAGAATATACTGTAATTTCCTATAAGCAATGGGGATGCTCAGCTGGAATACGGTCCTCTGTTAAAGCAAAGCAAAGATAATATTTTTAACTCAGAACCTGGTGCCGGCATGGTAAATGAAGAAGAAGCCTAACTAAAATTCAGCACCCACTAGGTGTAAGGTCTGCCAGTGTCCTCTCAGGCTTCAGAATTGAGTAATTTCTACTTGAGGTGCAAAGCTGTTATGCCAAGGCCTGTCCTTCTATTTACTCCTCGGAAAAAAAGCTGAATTATTGCTGTGGACTTGCTGCTAAGTCGTTGTTTACCATGATATCTGCTTTTCAGATAAATGGATAGATTGGATAAATGGGGGTTGCTCTTTACGTGAAGAAAGCCTTGTCAGTAAACATGCATTATTGCTCAAGGAACCATATACATTCTTCATGCTTTTCTAGTTGCACACTTCCTCTAATTTACTTCTAAAAGCCCATCTGTTTAAGTGAGCTTGCAATGCCCGCTAATCAATAGTTCACACTCCTCTCCGCTGCTGGTTGCAATATGAAGGGGAGCACTGGAGAATGCCAGGAGCTGCTGGGCTGGGAACACAGATGGGAGCCCCTCACTCTGACTAGGCTGGCCAGGGGCTGCCCTTGGAAAGCAGGAGGGAGACTGAGACCAGTCTCTTGACTAAATTGCCACTTAGCTGGAGTTTGGCTCCCAAATCTCACAACAAATCACTGCCTGTCCTCTCTGGACTTCTCAGGCTCCCTCACCATGCCGTATTCTTGCAGGACAATAAAGCTTTGTTAGCTTCCTTGCTGACAACCCAAAGCAATAGCCCATGGCTTTTAGAGCAGCCTTAATGAGATTTGAGATGCCCAGACCTCTAATACGAGGGGAAAGCCTGTCATCTGCCAGTCAAGGAGATACCCCTGAGTTCCCATTTCTGAGGATAGCCCCAAATCCCAAGGCAGCCACAACCACTGTGCTGCTGCAAAAAGGCCTTTGAGGTGACAGTCCCAGAAAATGAAAGGTTTGGAGGCAGCACACTGACCTGCCTGAGATCTGCAGGGTCCCATGGACACAAGCTGCCTTGTCCCTACTTGGCAGTAGCACAGCCAGTGTGTTAGAGCAGATGTGCTGGGCTATAGATGGATGGTTCTGCAAACTGACAGGGAACTGCTGTTTCTTTTTGAGCCTGTTCTTACCTTCAGGTCAGCATGAGCCCATGTCCCAGCCTGGCAGAGTATCTTCTGAGATGCATGTTCCTTAATTGCGAGAGCATCTGCCTCACACCAGGAGCAAGAGGAAGCATGATTTACTTTGCAGGCTCTCAGGCCACTGTCGTGAATGTTTTGCTGCAGACAGGGAAGCTGCAGCAGCTCTGGAGCAGCTCTGCATCACTCCAGCAGCAGGACAGATTTCTCTCTGCAGCCATAACACCTTCATCTGGGTGAGATGGCCTTGGCCCTTGCACCTGCAACCCTTGTTTTCTCTAGCTGAATCCACAGTGCCTATAAAAAGATCAATGTTGTGTTTACTTGAGGCTTTGTAGGGACTTGTAGCATTTCACCAGTAGTTATTTGTCACAAAAGGCTGATCGGAGAGGTGGTTACTGTGTGCTGGGAAGGCACAGAGCTGCTGCTGAAATACTCGACTTTGGCAGCATGAGAACAGGAAAGTCAATCTCAGCTTGCCAAAGAGGCAAAAAATTCACCTAATGTGACTGCAAATCTAACAAGAACTTATTTCTTTCTCCATCTTAAGTTAGGATTGCTAATACCATGTGTGTTTGCACAGACTTCATTGAATGTCCTTGCCTCTGATGCTCTTTGACAAGGAATGCAGTTTGCAGAAGTTTGTTGGAGGAAGAAAACTACTTTGGAGACCCAGACTCAAAATACAAATTTTCCTTTGAATTGCAGCTAGTGCATAATGTTTGCCTCAATTGTTAAAAGCCTGGTTTATTTGCCTGCTCGAGCTCATCAGTGTAAATATTTACCCTCTCTTGTCACACTCATTAAACCCTTTGCATTTGCTCTGGAAATGAGAGAAGGTGGTTTGCTATGGTGCCCATACTATTGCATGTGTTTGCTTGCGTAGGAGGAGCTGGCCCAGCTGCGTTCATGCCGTGTTTGCTGAGCTGCTCTGCAGTGTGACAGCCTTGCTGCTCGGGAACCCATTTCCTTGTTTATCTAATCAATTGGGTTTATTTGGTGAGAAGTCAACTTTTCCTCATACTGATGCAGGCACAGGCTTTGCAGAAGCATGAGTTCCTCAGTTTTCCAATGAAACTGCACTTGCAGAGGGACTTGGGAGCCTCTTGAAGGCCCCCCAGAAGGAATGGTGTCAAAGCCCAGATTTAATGTAACGTGACTGAAGCCATTTCCCTTCCAGCTTTTCTGTCTGTCATGCACAGAAAGCTGGAAAGTAAGCCCAAATGCCACTTGAACGCAGAGCACTTCAAGTGAAATAAAGCATTTGCACTTCTGTGCTGTAATTTCATGTAATTCTTTTTGGGGAGACGAGAATGAGAAGTCCTTTGCTCTAAATGCTTTTCCTCCTCCACAGCCCTGTTCCTTCACCAAGGGGCACCAAAATACTTGCTGAGGGCAGTAGAAATAAATGGAACATCACCTCCCCCTTCTCAAAAAGCTAATGAGGACTCAGCATCAGCAGGACCAGCCAAAGGGTCTATTGCAATGCAACCACCAGAGCCCTAACATGAAGAGAAGACACACGTGTCCCTGGTGCAACCCAGCCCAATAGCAAGAACTTTGCATGATGCCATCAGAAGCCAAAATAATGTCCACCCCAAGCAGCAGCAGCATGTTGATCCTTATACCCAAGTGTATTCAGAGGAAGTTTTCTCTCCTGGGCCACTAACAGGCTGTAATAACTATAAGCCATCCATAGCAGAGCATTCCCAGAAGTGTCATTTGTCAACCCAGATATTTTAAAGAACCTGTGGCACTTTGAAAAGGGATCAAGTCCACTTTCCCCAGAAAAAATCTGAGGTAATACAGGCTATAAGGCACCTTCTGATACTTCTGAGGTGCTGTAGGAATGCCAAGTCCAGACCAGCTCAGGGAAGACAAGATTGTGGAGCTCACCAGAAGATACTAATTCTCTCTCTAGCTCTGGAAAATATTTTAGGAGCATTTTTTCTCCTCACATGCAAGCTGCAAGCATGGATCCCTGTGTCTGATGTGAGGCTTCGTTAAGAATAATTTGTGATGCAGAAGTGCTACTCAGAAGAGACTTTGAAGCTGAACAGCTTTTAACTTCACCAAAACCAAAGCACGATAACAAGCTGTATCATTCATATATCCCATGTAAAGCTTTCAGCACATATCCATTTAGTCCCTTTACAGCTTTCTTCTTCTGCCTGTAATTCAAAGACAGAAGCTGTTGCACAGCAGCCCCCCAACCCTCCCATTCCTGACTCTTGGTGGTTGCTCCCACCCAAAGAAGTGCCGCAAATCAGTGTTTCCTACAGAAGAAATACAGCTAATAACATTTCAGATGATGCACTGGGTGATAACAGCACCATTTTAAAAAGTGGGAAGGTGCTGAAGTGCTTGAGAAAGAGAAAAAAAAGCCTTTTAGGAGTGTTTGCTGTTACCCTGCAGGCTCACGGCTAGAAGCTAAACCGGAGCCTTCCATCCTCCTCCCTATGACACATTTCTTGGCACACAGCACTGGGGGGATGCCTTCCCTTTCCCCAGCAGCTTTAGGAGCCACTGCCTGACTATGTCAGCACGTCACTCACATAGCACACTCACCATTTGACTTTCCCTAGGGCTCCTCCCAAGCCTCTCTCCCAGTTCCACATCACTGGTGTCCATACCTGCATCCCCACCACCCTGACACCTGTTTTCCTTCCTCAGCAAGCACCACCAGGCCTCCTCTCCCACTCAACCAGAACAGTGCACTAAGACCAACCCTCTTCCCCTTATTTTTTCTCTCTTTTTCAAAAGATTCTATGACCTCTGCTCCTTTCTATTTACTGCTATGTTATTTGCCATCTATGCTAGCTCTCCTGAGGAAGTTCTGTATAGGAGCAGCTGATTTCTCATGACAGAGCTGTCTCTGTACCCACAACTTGCACCACACCAAGGGGAGATGAGCCTCCTGCCTAGACCAACGCTTCCTCTCTAAAAGACTGGGGGTCCAGGAGACCCCCTCAGACTGGAGAAAGGTTTCTCCCCAGAAGCTGAAATAACTCCCAGAACCTCCCTGCTCCCTTACTCACCATCCCAACACTACTCAGGAATTCCAGAGCTGCCTTTCTCTCCCCTTTTCATTTTTACTGCAGCTCTTTCCAATTAGCTGATCAGGCACACCTGCATTTGCAAATGAGCCCCCATCATTAACTCCTTCAGGGCTGCTGGTGCCTGAGATCCAGCTTCTTCATTACAAGCCCCTGTAGTACCTTTAACCTAACTCTTTCCTCTTTGTTCGAAGGTAACATTCGTTTTCAAGGCAAAAGGAAGCACTTTCAGGAGCACTGACATCCAGTAAACCTAATTTTGCATTGGTTACCAGGGGTAATACAGAGCATCTTTTCTTTATGGGCATCAGCCCTTTGAGTAGAGCCCTCGACGGTGTTTGCTGACCATGCGTTTTTCTCACAGCTGATGGCCAGCTGTGCACAGGTGTCACCTTTTGTTCTTACTGTAACTGATCCTGGAGAAAAAATAGTTGTCTTTTGTCAGACGTTGCCAGAACATCTCTGCAGAGACCCTTTGGAAACGTGAAGGCTGTGCTCCACCTGACGTAGTATCTTCCATTCCCCAGAGAAGGTGTTTCAGAGCTGGCCAGTACCATTGCATACTCAGTACCACGAGCATGCAATTATACCCCTTTGGTGGACAATGGTTTGGTTGTCCTCCATGTCCTGAGATTTAAGGTTGGCTGCTGACTCCATCTAGGCTTTTCTTCTGGTATCAGGCCAGCTCTAAAGTGAAAGGTTAAAGCTGAGTACTCCTGGAGGTCTGTTTGTGAGCATCTTGGAGAGCCCATGCTGTGCTACATGGGGGTGATCTTAGTCTCTAAACATCACTGTGTAACAATTAACAGCACTAAGTGGGCTTCACCCGTTGATTAGTGAAATCTCTTCACGATAATCTCTTTGTATGAGTCCTGCCTTTTTGCACCCTGGGGATAGGCAAAAATGGGAGCAGGAATCAGTACAAAGATTCTCCAAAAATGCAAGACAGGTTTCTGCGGGCAGTCCATGGAGGCTGGTTTCAGCTGTAACCTCCTGCAGTTTGTCTGACCAAAGAGACAACCAGACATTTGCCCACCAATCCTGCAGGTCCTGCTCTGGGTGGGGGTGGTGGATATGGGAGCCCTGGGGAAGTAATAATCTTTGGTGGCTTCCCATCACTTTTCACAGGTTCAACTTGCATCAACTCCTTTGAGGTGGTCTGCAGAGCACGTTTTCAGTGCTTGCTGCTGCCCCCACAGCCAACATGTGATGGGATGCCCATCCTGCTTGCATTCAGATATCCCATGTCTTACCTTACCCTTTCGTGTCTGCTTTGGGGGGTAATCTTTCAGTGACCATTTGGGGATTGCATCCAAAAAAAACCTCGTTGTTATGCAGGAGCACCAGAAGTGCTTCTAGAATTAGCAGCTACTCCAGGTTACCCTGTTCATTTTGAAATGTGCCACTTCAAAGCCCTTCAAGGGTTTGATTTGGGAAGTAAATGGGATTCAGAGCAGGTGAAACATTAAGTAATTACAAATTATTGGAACACTTCATGTTATGAAAGCTCTTAAAATAATTTTAAATTACTTTGTACTAATTGTGATCAGTGCTCCATTCATTTCCAAAGCCCTCTTCAAATGACAAACCGTGGTATATTTTGGGAGCTGGAATCCAGTGCTTGGTTTAAAAAAAAAAACCCAACAAAAAAAAACCCCACAAAAAATCTTTTTGGAATAATAAGCTCCTGAAAGAGATGTGAAAAATGCACTTACCGGTTGCCTTTCAGAGGTTCTTCCACGTTGCCTGGAGCAGCATACCAAAGCCAATTCAAGGCCAACGTGTACAGCTGGTATCCCTTGAGTAGAGGATATTCCCCAATTACACCACTTGAGAATAATTCAAAATATGAAATGGAGGATTACAGTAGAGAAGAAGACCAGACAACCATGCTCCTGGCAAGAATCACAGGCATTACTGGAGTGTGGGAGAGCGCAAATGGGATCCTTCTTAATTTCCAGGCATCCTTCATCCATTTCTCATCCAGGAAAAGCTTTTTAATCATCCAATCCAGCACCAGACCATTCTGCATTGTCATAAACCTGCCTATGGGAACTGCTCTGGGCTTCCCCATAGGCCTCTGCTAATGGGCGTTCTGGCGAGACTTGTATATAAACCTTTGATGCTGATAGGAATACTGTGGTTTGGTTTGGCTGGAGGTCTAGGCACCTTGCTGTTGTAAGAGTTGTAATGGGTTATTTCACAGCTGTTTGAGGTCTCCTTGTCTTACAATGGGATGAATCATCCTTTAAGGGTGTTTTTTTTACACAAAAACATCAAAATCATCCCCAATGATACATCCAATCAGATGAGACCCACAGCTTATGTGAAGCTGGTTTAGAATTTGACTGGGAAAGTTGTTTAATGACCCCTTAAGTTGATAATACACATTATTTGCACTATCCTAACTGTACAAAAGTGTGTTACGAATCACTAATAATATTAAACCATCATCATATCTGATGAATGCTTGAGGAATTTTGTCTTTAGGTAAGTAAGCATGCAGACATCTTATGCAAATTCATACCCAAAACTGTTAAAAACTGGTCCTGTACTATAATTACTGTTTCCTTCATTGCAGATTGCGAAGTCATATTACTTTGAGCTTTTCTCAAAATCCATAACAAAGATGACTACATTGGGTGTTTATGCCTCATTACCAAGCCTTAGATGGTCCCCGACGGACCCCTTATGGCCTGCTGCCCCAAAGGAATGCGACACTGTGCCTTGTGCGCTGTAGTTTTGATGGTCAGAAAGCACAAGAGTGGTACATTAAGGTAAGCACATTCCTATCCACCTAAAAAATAAACACCCAGCATTTTTTTAAGGTTTTGATAGCTTTTAAGAATGGCCATTGAACAAAAGCCTGCAAAATCCCAGTTCTCTGGCTTCTCACCCTGCCTCTCCCATCCCAGCTTCTTCTTGCTAATCTTTTCAATTCCAGATCTCTGGGTCTGACTGTCCACCCGCAGCCAGCCCTGCAGTGTCACTGGGATGTTGCTCTTCACTGGAAGGCTTTACAGTAATGAATGCTTACTTTCCTGTTTAGCAGCAAAGGTCTGACTCAGGCAACAGGGATATTTATCCCCTTTTTCATATGTTTTTTGTGGCACTACATGAAATGGGTTATTCATGTCCTGACTCACTAGGAGGGCCTTTGTTTGAGTGAGAAAGCATCTTTCTGTGTCCACTGAAAATGTTAATGGAAATCACAGTGTTACGGGTCTTTCTGCCTCCCTGCACCTGGAGAAACCTCCTCTCCCTCCTGCTGCTGCTCCTCTAGGTGCTTATGCACCTCATTATCCTCTCCTTTCCCTGTGAAAATGCTGAGGGCTTGTGAAGTTGATGGTTTGAAGTACCATACCGTGCTGACAGGCTCCTTAATGTCTTCTTAGGGAGGCTCAGCTCCAGGTCTTAGGCCTCAGTGTCTGCCTGTACCCTGACTCACGGTGTAGAAGAGAACCAACCCATTTGCTCCTACCTTGAGTGAGGCCTTCAGGGCTGGAAAAGGTTCACCTTGCTAAGCCTGTCCTTGTTGGTTTCTTAATGCAGCAACCCCACCAGCTACTTTAAAAAATAAATAAATACAAAATGAATTTATCTGGATGTTTGTCCCATGGTCTGTACCCAGAACAAGTCATACAGTGATGGCACAGGCAAGCTATGCATGCTGCAAGCTTTCATTTGGTTTCTCCACCAATAGCCCATGGGTCCATGCCAGCTGTAGGCAACAGGTACTTTTGACAAGATAACACCTCTGAGTTTGCAGACAGCCTGAAACAACAGCACTGGGGTGTGAGCAGTTTTCATCAACCACCTGGAAATATCAACTCTAAAGCACGGTGATGCTTTACATGCCCCCACCACACTCTTTTGGTAGACTGAAAATGAGGAGACAGACAGAAAGGAAGTAGGATGGAAGGAAAGACTGCACATTGCGGTTCTGAACAAAATGGAGAGAAAAATAAGAAAGCAAAGAAACAAGGAAGAAACAGAGAAATAGAGGAGAGGAACCAAAAACCAAAACTAATGCTTCAGAGGAGAGTGGACGGGTGGGCAGAGAATGACTTCACTAAAAACATTTGATTGCATCTAACAGCCACCTTCCCATATACCAAAACACACTTCTCCCAGTCAACATTATTTGCAACTCTGCTATGAGTTACAGGGAGAAGTCTTCATATTTATTATCACCTAAACGCATCCATTAGAAATCCAGCTGCAGGATGAGCTGGTCAGTTCCTTCAGGCTGGTGTGGGCAGCCAGCTTCTGCCAAATCCAATTGCCAAATGCTGCCACTCTCCCCCTTACTGGTGGCAGTGGTTGAAGTCCTTCCCTTCCCTACTCAGTTAACAACTTCCACAGGCTTTCCAGGAGCTTAATTATCTTGAAGACACCAGCTGCACACATAAACGTTGTTTGAAATAAGCCACAGTTTAGAAAGGGTTACAGAAGAGCTTGACAGCCAGTATGCCAACATCACTGCCTTAAGAAACCAAGCTGAAAATGTGGAGGTAAACCAGCACAAAAACAAAAACCAGCTGATTTACTAATTACAATAACAATAAAACTCGGTCATTAAAAAAGCAGTTAAAGCTGCAAATGAACAACTGCTTCAACTGTTATCTGTAATAGCATTTACAAGGCCTGAGTTCTCAAAACCCATGAAAATAAATAGCTCAGGGTATCATAAATTTTATACTGCTCCCATAGCAAACCTGCACACAGCATACCAGAAAATGCATATTTCATTACCCTTCAACAGCCTTAGCTTCCATGTAGACTGCAGGCATTCTTTTCGGAGTAATTTTATAATACGCACACAACTCAAAGCCTCTTTGTAAAAGAAACATAAAAATGATGCATGTGCATATTAAAGACTCATATTTATCAGTCTCAAATGTAAGTTCACATACACGCTTAATGTTACCATAAATCAGCTGCTCGCTCTCTTATACCTTATATGCAACCTTATTATCGAGAAAAGCTATGTCTGAACACTAGAACAAGTAATCGAACCACCATTTGAAGAAATACTTGTTAAAAATATTTCTTATCTGAATTAATTACTCAAAGAATACATCAGGAAAGCAAAATAAAACCAAAACCAACCAATTAAGAATACGCAAGGACTTCTGGCTCAAGGAGGTGGTATTAGGTGGAGGAAGCAATTATTTCATATTTAATTAAAGAAGGGCCCTTAGCTAATTGCTCTCCTCAGGTGGGTGTTTGAGTCTTGAGGATCCTTCATAAAGTCTGGACAGAAGAAACAAAACCCTGTCGGAAGCAGTTTTGACGATGTTTCAACCAGAACGTTAACTCCCTTTGTTTCTGCTGAAAATTAGTATCTCTTATAAAAACAAGCAAACAAACAAAAACAATAAAACCAACACATACGAAAAAGCATCATATGTTGCTTCTTCATGGGGTGAAGAGGAGGCAGGAGCAGCAGCCTGGCCACCTTTGTCCCCAGGGACCCACCTCTTGCTTCTCATACTGGATAAGAGGGTCTCTAGCCATGGTGAGAAGAACCACGTCTCCCTTCCCAGCCCCAGGCAAAGGCTAATGCGATTTTGGGGCTTGCTGGGAGGGAAGAATAGCTCCCCACATTCCCAACCACAGCTTCTTGCTAATATTCTGCGACTGTGTGGCTAACATCTCATTAGTATTGAAATTGGTTCATACATAGTTCACTTGCAATTTAGGCTCCAGTAAGCTTCCTATTTAGACCCTGCAATGCTATGAATTTATGCTCAGCTGAAATCTGTTACAATGCTATGGCACAGACATGCAATTTCATAGAGAGATAAGATATAGATCTGCTGTACTCTGGTGATTCTCTTTCAGAAGTGTACCTTGTCAGGCCATAATTTGATATTCTTTTACCATTTCTATAGGGCGGAAAAAGTCCTTTAATTTAAAAAAAGGAAAAAAAATCACATTTTCACCCTTTTGTTCGGTAATGACACAAATAGTAAAATGTTCAGATTACATCAGGGAATGGAAAAGCCCCATGGAGAAAAGACACTGACAAAAGCTTCATTTTCAGGTAAAATTGCATGAAGCTTGGGGCACTGCATACTCTTAGAGATTTTTATTTTTTTTCCCCCTCTGCCTTTCATCCCTATGCATCCCTCTGAATGTTAATAGATTTTACAATGGGACAGTTAAAAGGACTGCAGAGAAATAGGGTTTTATCCGCTCTAATGTCTTCCAGAAATCTCAAAGCAATTTACAACTGTGAATAATATACAAGTAGTTTGGTGAGAGCAGGGGCCAGCAAATCGGATGCTGACTCCAGCTGCAGCTCACATCCTGCTATAAAATCAGTTTTAATCAGGATGCTTTTGGTAATATATATACATGTGTGTGTTTTCTTTTTCCTTAAGCTGCTTGATAGTTTTTACTCCTGCCTTGATAACCATCAGAGAAAAAGGGAAGGGGGTAATCCAAAGGAAGATATCCTTACCAGGACTACACCCGAGGAAAGCACAGGCTAGGATTTAAGTGCCAAGCCAGATATTATGCATGGGAAGGCCACCTCTGAGGACAGACTCTGCACATCTGCGGTGCCTTCAAAGCCAGATATAGGCTATACAGAAGGGGTGTGTGACTCCTCATAGGAGTCAACAGACAACCTGTGCCTGGTTATAAAATGGGAGGGCTGTTTCAAAACAGCACTTGTAGGAAATAGCCTCCGTGGCCATTGGGATTGGTAGGGCATCAGCTAAAGCAGAGTGTTCCCAGGTTTGTTTGCATGGCGGATGAGTATTTAGCAGTGGCCTTATGCCCCACACCACTGTGGCCAACCTTCAGCACCAAAATTCCCATGCTCAAACCCCTTATGTTTTGACAGATGAGGGGGCATTGCAAACAGAGGGTGAATGTACAGCCAGAGTAATTTAGAGCCTGAGATAAAAGAAGGGGAAGGCAGTGTGAAATCCTGAGAACAAACCACTGCATTGGGTGTGAAGAGGGGATGGTGAGAAAACTCATCGTGTACAACCTGAATACCACTTTGTTTTCATCTCTCTTGGCAGGGCGTGGGGACTACTTGTTTGCAATAGTGAAATTTGCTGTATAGGGCCCTTTTTCCATTTGCATTTGGCCATAAGGCAAACTACCGTATTTCACTTCAGATCTGCATCTTTACAAAGAGTTTCCTTCTACCATCCGATGGCCAGGGGAACACCAGGCAGAGGAACGTGGTCCTGTTCATGGAGGCAAAGTAACTGGGAGCTCCTTGATGTCTTTCCAAGGCCATTGTGCAGGTTTGGCTTTGGACTGTAGAGAATTCTGGTCCTGGCTTGTCAGGAGGCTTCTCAATCCACATGTCAGACTGCATTAGCCAGGATCATCCTGAGATAAGGGATATGGTCAGGGAGCAACAGCATCTTGACTGTTGTTTGCCCCAGCTACTTTGCATTCACAAACCCTCCTGAACCTCTTCACCTTATGCCATCAGAAGGTCTAGCTGTAATCGGGCTTAATGAGACCAAGAGGTCATTAGCCTGTCCAATCTGAAGAGAAGAGCATGCCAGGTTATCTAAGCAGTATCCACCTGCAAGGTCTCATTGCACCTGAGATATTGCAGTGCTGGGAGCTCTGTGTTATAAGCAGCTTCTTTTTCTTCTCCATCTAGAGCTTGTGATTTAAACCTTATCAATGCTGCTAAACTTTTTAATGTATATCAATTGGATAAAGTTCACAAACAAAGCAGGAATCGATTGGTGGAATAATAAAGTATTGATCACGTTGATGCTAACCGATGAACCTTCAAATCAATAATGAACATAGATCACATTCCTGTAGCGCTTTCAGTTACTGTTCACTCAGTGGCATGCTCCATGGGATGGCGGGTGGGAAAGGAAAACCAATTCATAACTCCACATGTCTTGCAGAGCACTGCAGCAGGCACTGCTCAATGAATATGTTTCTCTAGGCACCAGACACTTCCCAGACCGGCTCTCCATTTCTGTCATCACCCTCTTAGCCTTCCCTAAGCTTGTTTCTGGCTGGAGTTTCTCTCTGAAATGCCAACAGGGAGAAATACTCTGTTGCAGTTGCCAGTTCAATGTATGAGTATTTGCCTTCCTCCACCAGGAATCCCTCAGCTGATATATTTGAGGACTGCATGTATGGTTTCATGGCAGGATCACTTGAAGGGTTTGTTATCCCAGACTGAAAACTTGGCCTTTTGCTTTCAGGTTCCCTGCTTAAAGCAGGAAGTTTGTTTTGGAGTTTGCAAGAGAAGAGGGGCATCGATATTTTTGTAATCATAGTGATTATACCTGTGTTAATAGGCACAAGGACAATTGTGTATAAGCTGGACTCGGAGAGGTTTAAGATAGGAATGAGAAAAAGGTTTCTAACCATGAAGCTCCGAAGGCTTTATCTGAGCCCTTCTGGAGAGAGAAGCCTCTTACTTTTGGTGTGGGTTCAGTGCAGCAAGATCCTGACGATGCAGGGGTGCACCACAGCTCACCAAAAGCCAGCTGTGCTCAGGAGGTACAGGGAGACCATATACCGTGCAGTCTCCTGCTGTGCCACAGTCCACACCACCCAGTCAGCACAGTAAGGTCAGGCTCTGCTCACAGCCACCCCCCAAAGTACATAAAACTGCAGTTTCCACCACTGACAGCTTGCTGCTGGAGATTTTACACCTTATGTTCCCTGCAATCTCTGACACCCCAGTGCACGAGTGGCAGAGAGAAGAGGTCTACCCCAGCTGATGTCTCACCCACCAGTGTGGGGCACTGCAGAGAAGCAAGGGCATATTTCTTTCTGCACTCTATTGCTCTCTATGAAAACCATGAGCAATTTTGTTTCCATGCCTCAGAGAAGAAAGCTGACCCCCCTTGCCTGGTCCAGACATGGCTGTGATAGCAAATTGTTCTTTTTAGAAGAGAATTTACTGTTTCCAAAGGTTTAAGAGAGCAGGAGGTAGCTCATTCGGTTATTCACTAGGACTCAGAGCTGTTAGACACAGATCTTAATGGATAGTATTGATTGAAAGAAACAAAGCAGCAGTTTTCTTTCTATCTATCAAGGGATTTCTAGCCTCAGATGAGAAGAGTTTGCTGGCTTACACTCTTAACAACAAAATACCATATTACAAGGTCCCCAGAAGTCTCTCAGGATAGAACAGCAGTGAGAGAAAGAAATGTGCAAGGTGTTAACGGAATAACAAATTAATAGAGAATAGGATTAGTGAGGGACACAGACTGGTACCAGGGTTCCCAAGGTCTCTGGTGCTGAGGTTTAATCCATTCTTGGCATGCCATCCTTGCTGACAGATGAACACAATGGGAGCCCAACTGATTCCTGGTGCCACTGGGATCCCCAATGGCAGCTGGGACAGCAATGGCATTGTGAGTGGCCAAAATACAATTTTAGGGGAAATCAGTGCCTGCAGTACCTGGGAAACCAGCGTAATTCTGTCCTGTAGCATCTGAGAACTGTGGCAAAGCAGCAGGCTTGGAAGCAGTTTTAAAATCATTACTTGACTCTCTGTTGTCCCATGCAATTTTCCCATCCATCTGCCAGTCATTTTGAAAGGTCAAGAGCAAGGACGTGCAAGTTCAGAGGCCTAAGACTCACTGCTGCATCTAATTCTGGTCTGCTGTCATCCACAGGTGGATGACCCTGGTCACAAAGGTTTCCTGACCAGATCATCCCCACTGGGTAACTGCCTGGGCACATCAGGCTTGGCCATCAGCCATCACAGAGGTGACAATTGAACCTAAAACCATCGTCACTGCCACCTTCCTCACTAAAAGACTTCAAGTCCCATCTCCAGCTTCAGCATCCTGGACTTGAAAGAGGCTAGAACAGAGCAACCCATACCCTTTCTCATTGCCCCTGAGGGTACCAACCCCATACTGCCTGGGAAAGCACGAGCTTCCTGTTTTATTCAATTCCAGATTTCCAACCAGTTCAACTAGCACTGGGTATACAAATCCGCTAGGCAGCTTTTCATACCTCAGTCGTTTACCCCAGCCACCTTGGGTACCTTTGAAAGTTCTCCTGATTCTCATAAAACATTGATCTCAGGCCTTTTAAATCAGTGAGAGACCCCAATATTACACCGTCCACAAGCTGTTCAATCCCTACTAACATAAAGCCAAAACCAAAAGGACTTTCATGTCTACTCTGCTTTTGACAGTGAGAAGAGGGATGGGTCACAGGATGGGGCCTTTCGTTGCCTTTATCAATGATGCTGATATTGGATGGGCCATGAAAGTCACAGAATGTTTTGAGGGATAACTGCACTTCCAGTTCCCTTGTCAGTGGTGCTCAGTTATGAGTGCAATGCTCAGCAATCCTTCATCCAGTGCTGTAACACCTCCTTGACAATATTCTGTCTCTCCATCATGACTTTGTTGAGTCACTTATTATCTCTGCTTTCTTGTTTTTTTAAGGGCCCCCTGTCTTTCCTAGATCATATTAACAAGACAGCTATGGAGAGTGGTGGCCCTAGGGGTCTTCATTAGTTCCACCCAGATTTATGTTCCCTGCCAGTTTAATACAGTGTTTTGGGCATGGTTGCAAAATGATGGGGTCACAGTGAGTTTCCAGAGGTCAAGACCTTGATCCTTTTATTTATAGTTAAATGAGAGGGGAGCTCTATGACCGTTCAGTCACTGCAGGGCCCCAGATAGGAAAATGCTCACAAGAGGAGGGACATTCGCACAACCACATTCAAGATCTAAAGTACTTTGGGTTTAAGGAGATGCCATGGGATGGAGCTCCGAAGGATTTACAAAGCCAATGTTTGATCCTACAGGAGAATGTATAGAAGGTGGAGACCAAATACTCAAACACATATTGCTCAAGGGTATGAGATTGGTGTGGTCTTTTTGGTGGATTCCCTTAGAAATTGAGATCCTGCAACAGTTTCACCTCCATCCAGCTTTGGAGGTGAACACGCAGGGCAACACTCACTCCCCATTTGTTATATTCAGTCTTCCGAGAAGAAAGCTGAGCTGGAGACCTGAACATGGTCTCCCACCTAGCTGACCCACACCTTCAAGCACTGAGCTGCAAAGCGCGCTGTAATGATAACTTTCATTCTCTCCTCACTGCTTCATCTCCCAGTACAGGCAGCTTTGCAGTGCTCATTTCATCACCATCCTTACACCCACTCTCAAGGGCACACTTGATGCCTCCCATCCACTTTTCTGGTACAGCTGACCCCATCTCTATGGGGCACTTTTGGCACCATCCCTTTGTATTTCAGATGCTCTCACTGCTGCTGACAGCAAACTTGCTTTTGGTTAGCAATGGAAATGCTACCACCTTCAGGATTCCCCCATAGCTTTCCTCTCCCATCAGTGCCATGGAAGCTCATGTTTCACAAGCACTCTCAACAGCAGGTCTCCTGATGAGCCCAATGGGTGATGAAAAGGTGACCAGAAAAGGGTAATTTGTGTCCTGTCCCCCTGCCCCAATCAAACACTCACCTGGGAAAAACAATCATAGCAGCATTCAAATGAATATATCTTGATTTACACCACTGGCTCCACACTAATTTGGAACAGCTGGGGCCAGGTTTGTGCAAGACTACTGTAAAAAGATCTTCTGCCTACCAGTCCTTCCTCTCTTGCAGCTCTAACCCATAATTTAGTAAGTGATAGATGACCTAAAGAGATTCCTGGGTAGCTGTAAAATGAGAGGGAGAAAGAAACAATTTTATTGCATAAGCTACCACTGGCAAAGAAGTGATTGCACTGGTACTAAAACCAGGGAGGAAATCTGGAAAGTAAGAAGAATAATGCATGGATTTCAACATTCAGGAGGGATAATGGCTAATGATAGAATGAAGGGTTACAGTGGACTGCTAACGCCCACATTTCTCTGAAACAGCATCCTTTGGCAAGTTCAATATTTAAAAACTCCCCTGAAGACTTATTAGAACTGACAGAATTGTTCCAGGTTGGAGGAATAATGAGCTCCTACAAGGCTTTTTCCAAAGAATTAAATGAAATCATGAGTCCTACCCTTGGCTAAATCTGTGGCAGCGCAGGTGAAACTCAGCATCAGTTGTTTCCCTTTAGGTGTCTTCAGAAGCCTCGTGTTTGCTTGATCTTCTCTGTTTTACTTCAGATTGAAACATCTTTAGTACACAGAAAAGGCCTGAATGGGGTGTATTTAGCTCAGCCCAGGCAGAGGAGCCCAATGCTGCCTTAATTGGTGAATTCATAAAGATTTAATGTACCTTCCATACCTTCCCATGTGAGGAAGAAGCTGGAGTGATCAGACATGATGTGCAGGGAGAAAAAGTAGCCCGAAGCATTTCTTTGGCCCTCTCCAGTATCTTGTTTAATATTAATGAGAGCAGTTTACGCTTATGTAAGTTAGATACATGCCAAAGAAATTTGAATCAAGGTGTTAATACTTAACGCAAACACATTCCCTGCTGTTATGCAAGGTTTAAAAAGGTGATGAAGACTTATTAGGATTAAGGGCTCATTTCAGCTGAATTGATCAGATGGCATTTGGGTGTAATTTAAGCTAAAAATACAGGGAAGGGATAAGCATATTTTATTTCCATATAAAATTGTCTCCTCCTCTCCCTCTTTCTCTGCCACGCACACATGCGTACATGTTCGTACTTACCCCGAGCAACATTGCCTGTTTTGGGGTTGTCTGGAGGGGTTTTGTACACTGGGAAAGGTTATTTGGACTGGATCTGCAGCAAACATAGCAATGCCTTATTTCTCATCTGATGCATGTAAACATATTCTAGCCCCATGTCACCTGCACCTTTTCACTCTCAAGACATGAAGGCTGATTGTTCAGAGCCACGTTGCTTGAGCCACATAGAGACTGATTTAGCTTCTACCATCATCGCTGTTTCACAGTTGCAATCACTCATATTTCTTGGAGTACGTACTGCAATGTGTCCTGACGGTGAAAACTAGAGCTGGAAGAGGAGAGGAGAGGGATGCTCTTTGATGGAACAACATTGCCATCTCATGGTGCAGGTGCCTCCCTACAAAGTCTGCAGTGACTCTCATTCACAGCATTCAAGGTCGTGTGATCCAAGCTCGCCTGAGTCAGAAAATCCACCTGAGCTGCAGAAAATCGAGGTAAGTAAACAATGATCACTAGTCTGCTCCCAAGCTTAGAGATGGAGGGCCTTTACCAGGATCAGTCTCAAGACACGGGTTTTGGACACTCACCAGCAACTTCTCATCAGTCCCATTTCCTCCCTGACAATCCTGCTGCTGTCTCTGCACCAGCCCCTGCTCTCTCCACTTCAGAACTCTTCTGTTAATTCTAATTTTCTCAAGCTTCACTAATAATTTCCCATGTGGCACCATATCAAATGCTTTATTGAACTCCAGATAGATTAGATCTACCAAATTTCCCCTGTCTGGAAAACCAATTATCTTATCAAAGGAAGATGTCAGCACAGTCTGGCACAAACTGCCTTTGGTAAACCTGTGTTGCACTTTATCTCATTTTTCTCAATGCCTTTAATTAATGTTTCCTTCAGAATTTGTCCTACAATCTTGTGTATAACTATAACCAGGTTAACACATCCATAGCTGCCTAGCTCGTGCTTTTTTGTTCTCCTTATCTTCACTTACATTCTTTACAATCCACTTGCTTGTACAGGTTCAATCAGTGCCATTTGACCCACAAAACTCATTAGAAATCTCTGCTCTCTCCTCTGCACACCATGTGCCCCTTCTCCCCAAATGAGATGGAGATTTCTCCAACTCCTCAAGCTTCATTTTGGTTCCTTACAGGATCCTGCTTTCCTGTTTTCACCACAGATGTGTCTGCTTTCATTCCCCACCTCCTATTCCAGGTAAATGTCTGCCTTTATTCTCCAGTCTGCAGTACCTTTGCCATCAAAAGCTAATTATCTGATTAATTTGGAGGGAATGCTTTGATTACCCTTTAGCCTGGTCCTGCTTTTGCTGGCTAGATGTCCCTCCTTCTGCTTCCATTTATATATTTCACTAAGGAAACTTTCAATTATTTTGTTTTTCCCTTATGTGTGCCTGGTCATGCTCAGCCTTTCCCTCACTTTGAAGACATACCTTTCTTCCGTCCTGACATTTATGTCCATCCATGCCATCGATCCATCCACTCTCTCTAATCTGGAGATCATAGAATCATGGAACAGTTTGGGTTGGAATGGACCTTTAAAGGTCATGTCGTCCATCCCTCTGCAAACAGCAGGGACATCCTCAACTAGATCAGGTTGCTCAGAGCCCCAACCAACCTGACACTGAAGGTTTCCAGGGATGGGGCATCCACCACCTCTCTGTG
>JANHGB010054977.1:0-21526 GCA_026283785.1 Coracopsis vasa
CTCTGGGCACCCTGTGCCAGCGCCTCAGCACCCTCACAGGGAAGAGCTTCTGCCTAAGAGCTCATCTCAATCTACCCTCTTTCAGCTATATATATATACATACATATACAGGTACATATATATACACTATACATAAAGTAGATTAAAAATTAAGAAGGTGCTTGAAATAAAGAAAAAATTAAAAGTTAAATGTTTTAAATCTCTGTAGTGCAAGTCTGACATAATTATACACTGCTAGAAAAGAAAGTATTTTGTGCAGCTCCACAGCAGAGTCAGAGTTAAAATGCATATCTCAAAAAGCACAAATCTCATTAAAGGAGGTAATAAATCCCTGAACATGGCAAACTGCATGGAGAAGAAAAATATTGCAGGCCAAAAGGGTTTTGAACAACATCTTTCTAAAGACATAAGAGGTAATAACAAAACATCTTCAGAAACATTAGAGGAAGGACACTTGCCATGGAGATGGTGTGGCTGATAGATGATGACTGAACAAAAAGGATGCTTGAGAGAGACAGGTCACAGCAGAAGGGTTAAGTGAGCTGTTTGTGTTGCTTTTCATTATGAAGGAGATGAGAAAAGAAGGCAAGAAACGAAGATAAACAGTCTGGTTTCATAATGAAAGCAACTTCCGACTGCAATCCCAGAGTGACCTGTAAAATAGATCTGCTCATGTATTAAGATATCATCTGGGGACTGGAGGTGTGTGAGGAGTGAGATAACAACATTTATTAATGACACAAAATTAATCATTATAAACAAAATCTGAATTGGTTTCAAAAAAATCTCACAAAATCCAATGTCTGAAGAATAAAAAAAGAGCTGAATTTCATGGACGCTGCTTTGGAAACATCTGCTCCAAGTTCAGCACAGCCATGGGTAAATGGAGTGTGAGAGATCTCTGGCAAAGAAATAGAGAACAAAACTGAAACTACGCTGTTATCTGAATCCGTTGTGCACCTTCATGATGAATAAATTTCCACTGAATGCCTTTGAGATAGGAGACAACAGAATGAGGAAGGGTGAGAAGAAGGAAGTGAGCTTGGGCAGAGACAGAGTAGCTTCTGCATGAAAACAGGCTAACACATCAGGACCCTTCAGTCTGGCAAAAAGGTGGTTGAAAGGGATGTAGGAGACATCTATTAGTGTGAATAGAGAACAAACACTTACTGTTCTATGAGGTAGCCAATAAAATTACCAAGAGAAGACTTAAAAACAAAGCCCAAGGAAGTATTTTTGCAAGTAGTGCACAATTATGTTGCTGATTTTTTCCTGCAAGACATGACAGTGTTCAAAAGCACCATGGTTTTTATCAATTATGGTTATAAATAAGGGGGGAAATCACCAAAAGCAGAGATAGGTTCAAGGAAGAGTTGAAACAGAGACAGACACAGCTTTCAGCTCAGGAAGTTTCTTTCCACGAGTGATAAAGTTGGGAAGTTGTAAGAGAATGCATGTGCTGCTCTTGCCCTCCCCCAGGATATTAAGTGAGAGGGGAATTTGTCCTCACCACTTATAGAGGCTATGTCAAGGCATAGAGCTCCTATACTATTGCCCTGAGTCTATGTGGCTATTTTCTGCTGACAGAGAAGAAAACATTTCCTCCTGTAGCTGCTGGACACTGAGAGCTGGAAGACATTCTCCATCAGACTGCAACAATTTTATGTGGATCACATTTTTGACATAAAGTGTTCAACTAATGGTCAAGAAAACGCCTAGTGAGTCATCAAATGTGACCCTGTGCTCTGCACAGAGCAGGTTCTTTTCATAATTCACACTATTAAACTCAGCTAATCTGTTCTTTAAAATCCTCTCTGGTGAACCTGACTTAAGCATATTATCACAATAAAATAAATACATTTTTCAGGGATATTCATGGGCTTGTCTTGAAGAAACTGCACAGCAAGGCTGGATATTCTGCCTTGTCACATACTTTGATAGCATTGGTCTTATTAATTCCTGTTCCCAATATAACCAGGTGCTCCTGGCAGGCCCCAGAAATAGCAGAGGGCCTCAAGGACGTGGACAATCACCTTTTCCCATCAGCTGTTCTCCCCAGGCCCTGGTTGCTCCTGAGTCCCTCCTGTCTGCCCTGACCTGCTGCAGACACATCTATTGCACATGGGTGATAGTTGCTGGAGGAGGTGGGAGCCACTGTGGCAGACTGGTTTCTTCAGGTCCCAGAAGAAGACCTGGTGTCCTGCTGTTAGGTCAAGAGCCTGCTGTGCGGTACAAACACTGATGCAAAGGATGCTTGCTGTGGTTGACTGTTCTCCACCTCTGTTTGGGTGCATATCCCAGGATCAGGGGAAATACCAGCGTGTGCCTCCAGCTTTATACTTCCTTCACAGCATTCTCACATACCCTGCCTCATTTTTATAAAGAACCCTGCACTGTACAGTTTTGTTTCTTTGATCAGTAAAATTGCACCTTCAGTCCATGGACGAATCCGATGGAGGAAAGAACCCATCTACCCTTTCGGCTTGTTTTTCATGGCTGAGGATTATCTAAAATGCCTGAACCTTCTTTGTACGGTCATCAGAGACTCAGAAAGCACAGAGGCATGGGGCTGGGGTCCATCGGGTGGGAGCAGGGGGTCTCCTCGCTGTGTCTTACAACCCAGCTACCTCCCCATGGCCCAGGGTGCTGTGCGGAGGATGTATGTGTCCCCCAGAGCTGCACCAGGTCCTGCCCCATCAGGTTTTGCTCTGGACTTTTCCCTAAGGCTAGTATCAGTTAGGGTTAATGCTCCTGGTGTTATTAGCATTACAATGGATCTTGGATCTACAGTTTCAGGTCCAAACCATGGGGTTTTGCAGGAAAGCTCACTGAAAGGAACTTATAAAAAGAACACAGCTTGGCGTGGACAGCGTGTGTAGTGCCAAGGGGCAATGCCACCCTAATTGAAGGTGCCCAGCACTGTCACAGCTCACACGGGACAGCATGTTAACATGTATAACACTTGCATAACAACATCATTTCCATCACCAGCCCATTGGCCAAAGCAGAACTTTGGCACTTCCCAGGAGCCACCCTCCACTAACCCCTTGGCATGGCTGCAGATCTGTAATCATTCAGTGGTGTTGTTAATGCTGTTAACATCCTTATGAACAGCAAGCAACCACAGGGCCACCAGGCTCAGTATCTCCTCCATAACAGCACCTGTCCTGTAGCACAACAGCTTTCTTTTTCTTAAACCCTGCAAGAACTTAACTCTTTTCAAGTGATTCCTTTCCCAGCTTCATAGGCTGCTTTCCCAGAGTATGTTTATGAAGGAGCAACAAGAAAAACACATTTAAAATAGATTGCTGTTTCACTTACAGGTCTGTGTGTGCTGGACCATTCCTTTCTTTACTCTTGTAGTAGAGTTACCAAGAGAAACCTTTGCAAAATCACCTGGAGGCATCCCACCAGCTTCCAGTAAAGCATTTGCAGCTCCTAAGGGCTTTCTAATCCACTCTGAAACAATGCCTTAGGCTCCTAAAGCACTCAGTTAAACTGGAGTCAATGCTTTGGCCAGAGCCAGAACTATTTCAGAATAATTCAGTTCCTGAGCACACTAGGTCACTGCACAAAAGGATTTGAAGGGTGAAACCTGCATCAATCTGGGCAATACCTGTACATAACTTTCTTGAAAACCTACTCTCAATGATCCCCAGGGCTTTTGCTACAATTTGGCTTAACATTTTCTAAAGATCAGCCTCTAGCAAATAATTGATTTTTTGGCAGTCTCTGGGTGGCCATGGAAAACAAGGTTTACATTGTGCAGCATCTCACCTCCTTCCATTAAAATGTAGGTTTTAAATAAAACACTGGAAGTTGCTGATGTTTAAAGGGGAAAAACATACCATGAAGGAATTAGAAAGATAGAAAACCAAAGAAGAAAAGACCACATCAGACAGTGGATTAGCCTGAAAGGTGACCCGAACCCAGCTAAACCATCCAGATGATCAGCACGAGCCACATCTGGATCATGCAGAGTCCCCTGGACTTGACTGCTCTCATCCTGCTACACTGACACACAAAGCTAATGTTTGTATCTCCCACATTTTGCTTAATAACTGTGCAAATTCATTCACATGATACATTTTTATGATTTAAGACCTCTAGAATTTTATGACTGTTTTTAATTTATCATACTAATTCAAGCTGTAATACCCTGCCAGAGATGTAGAATGAGGTTGACATACATCCCTTGCTCTGAATAGAAGAATATATTAAACTCCAGCAGCTAGAAAGAGTAAATTTAGGTTTTATCTCAGCCAGATCCGTTTTGGTCCCTTCCTGCTCCAGATACACTGCTATTTCTCTTTTGTTTAAAGGTGGCTAGCAAAGAAGCAGCAAAAATGAGAGCTATGCCTTTTGTATTTGTGCTCTTTCCAGTGTACGGGGTGAAGGAAGCAGGAAAGGTTATTACCTACAATAATTTCTGCTTGTTCCTCAGAAGTTCAGGTCTTGTTTGTACTAGGAAGATCTTAGATGGTTGGAGACTGACAGGCAGGGCAAGATGGAGCAAATTGCCTTGTGGGACTTTTATGAAGCTCTGATCTTTGAGGCCACTTGGGGACTGGTCTCTCACGGTGTTATCAAGTAGCCTGGGGAGAGGAAAGAGCTGTGGGACTGCAGAGAACTCATTGCACAGTTAATTTGTGCAGGATGCTGGTGACTGTGAAACTTGCTGAAGGCTTGTGAGGTTCAAATTCACCCTTTCCACCTGCAACAATCTCAATGGCCATCTCAGCCCTCCAGCACATCTGCCCAGATAGGAAGAGACAAGCTTGGTACAACTCATCATTCGTTGTGAAGAAAAGAAAGGGAGAAAAAAAGAAACAGAGAAAAGAGGCCTTTCATCACCACAAAGCTGCAAAGAGGAGTCCAAACTCAATTTTCTCAATTTAGAAGAGAAAATCTTATGCAGGTCATCTTTAATTTGAGTGATGCCAGGTGAACAATTCTCTGCCTGCCAATCCCTCTAATTCCTTTTCTCATCACAGGTCAAGAGTGGTTCTGAAATGCAGAACACAGACCTTACTTATGAAGGACAAAGCACTACGTTACACTAATTGCTGATCTTGAAATTAACTCCCTCCTCTCCCCTCCAGCTTTAATCTCAGTGTTCATAGGATCAGAATGAAATAACCAAACCTGGCCACCCAGCCCTACCCTGCCACAGAGTGCAGCTCCCCTCTAAGTTCAGATATCCACCAAGAGATAAATCCAGGCTTGGGCAGCAGAAGTGACTCAGAGTGGAAGTTGTAAGTGACATTTAAACTCCATCCTCCAGTCAGGTTCAGGTCCTTATCGCTGCCCATCGTGCTCAGTGCAGTCCCACCCCCGTGAGGCTTTTCAGGGTCTCCAGTGTGCACGCTTGGTAGCGCTGGAGACGCAAATGGCTGGGCCTAGGAAATATCAATCCATGCCAGGATGCATTCCCTAACAGTCAGCAAACTTTTCAGCCCTTCATTTCACTCTAAAATTCCAGCTGATGGCACTATAAATAATTGCTCCCCACCCTCCGGATGCTTGAGAGGCTTGAGTCACTTTGCTGAAGGGAGATGTACATTTTGTTCATCTTTCCTCACTCCACTTGTATCTATTGGTTGTTTTCAAATCCAACTCTGGGGTTTCCAGCTCCTCAAGGTGAAGGAATCAGGCTTCAGGGGCTTCACCCAAGAAGAATTTGCCTGCAGCCCCGCTCAGACCACAGGAACAGGTTTTTTTACTTTCAGGCACTTCCAGGTTTCCTTGCCAAGTCATTTGCTCTCCTGCTGCAACTGGGAACAAGGGAGCTATTATCCCAATTCTCGGTCGCAAGGGGCAAGCTCCTTCCTCATGTCACCAAAAGTCACAAATAGTTAAATTGGTACCAAAGAGATGGGAAGCAATGACAGAAGCAACCTCAAACAGGAAAACTGCAAAACCCCAGGGTACAAGATGCCCTGCACCCCTATAAGTTAATGGCTGTGCCGCAGGTTCCACCCTGTCCTGGCACCTCCGCTGTGCCTCCTCCTCCCGAAGTCTCATTCCTTTGACTGCTCCAGTCAAAACATCCCTCTGCCCACCAACCACCTCATCCCTCCAGGTGCTCCTGCTCAGCAGCTCATACACTGATACACGGCTCTACTTCCCTTGCTCACTTCCAAGTTCCCTGTCCCATTGCTCTCTCATTTACATCAAATACCATCAGTGAGAAAAAAGTCCCTTTCCCTGATCCTGCCACCTGACAGTTCCCAAAACCCTGTGTGAATTGAGCCGTGCTGAGTTAGCGATATCCCACACACAAGCCTGTGAAATGACAGCAAGGCAGAGTTATTTGCTGGTGGATTAGCAGAAGGATTTTTTTCTCCTGTGCTAGGATCTCAACATGCCATACATAAACAGCTCATCTCCTGATTTACTGAGAGTGGTGGCCACCATCTAGCACTTCGCAGGGAGATTAGTGGATGCTTTTTCAACCCTATTTCAAACCTCGAGGACGTCTGTTGTTTGTCAAAAGTGTTATTAAACTCAGATAGGCACCAGGATAAATGTTTTCCTGGCACAGCGTTTGTTCCCCTCCAGGAATCCATGTAGGAGAGAGGCTCCTTGGGACCCACACTCACCTGGGACCTGGCTGCAAAGAGGAAAACAGGCTCTTATTGAGGTCAGGGCACCCTCATGGTGCACCAACCCGGAACAGTGACGAAGGAACAGCAATACATAATTTAAAGAGATAGCTGTTTTGTGTGGAAATACAAATTAAAAGACCACTCAGTTAGGAGGAGGAGGGAGAGAAAAATCAATCAGTGATTGAGATAGTTAGCAGCTAAATGTACCTGTGCACAATGTTCCTGCTGAAGGGCAATTTATAAGGCCAGCTAAAGCTTCTACGGGTTATACTGCTGAAGAGAGGAGACTCCAGAGCGAATACAACGCTGTCTTTCTTAATAACCCCAGTATTCGGTCCTTGAAGCTCTTAAGAAATGCTCTGCATTGAGAGTGCAATGCGCATGAAAGGATATGGGAAAACTCTCTTAACCTGGTGCACTTACAAGGGGGAGGCAGAGGGGAGAGGAGCCGGGAGCAGAGCCAGTGGGGGCAATCATCGGTGAAAGCGTGACAGGGACCAACTTCTGCAGTGATTTATGAAACAGGCATCCCAACTTATCTTCTGCTGAACAGCAGCATTTTGATTTAAGGAGCAAGGGGGAAAAAAACCCAACTCTAGGTCATGCACTTAATTATTTAAAAGGGAGGGAGGAGAGCAGTGGTGGCAGGACAAGAACCCCCTTGCCCCAAGGTGTGCTGCAGGAGGATGCCTCCTGCCTCCGTCCCCATGAGCCAGAAGCAAAGCGTTAGACTTTCTCTTCGGCAAAGGAAAAGACATGGGAAAAAAAAGGGGGATGCTTCCAGCTGACAGCGAGGAGAGGGGGAGAAGCCATGCAAGCAGCCCGTGCGTACCTACTGCCGCCGGTCCCAGGTGAGCGACTCCCCCCATCCATGCCGCGGTGCCGGCGAGCCCTGAGATGTCCTGAAGAAGTGACTGCTGTGACTTGGGAAGATGGAATATGGTACAAGCTTTAATTAAAAGAGTCTGAAGGCTCTCTCCTGCTGCTCGCCCGTTTTTTTGCAGTACCAGATTGGATTTAAAGGGCTAGAACCCCAATTCGGTTTTGCTGCTCCCCCAGGAGCGATGCTCTCCCACCTTGGCCTGACAGTTCCGGCAGCAGCTTGCAGCCCATCAGGGGCATCCTGGCAGCTGAGCAAGTCCGTAGAAAGCAGCAACAGTCGCTACTCAGTGGCAGCAGCAATAAATTGTAGTTCAATGCTCCGGAGAGCAGGCACAGTGGGTGGCAAGCAGGGATGCTCCTGGCAGAGAGGTGGGCGAGGGGAGCCTGAGAGCTTCTATAGATGCAAAGTTTGTGCTCTACCAATGCTCTGGTGAGTTAGGAGTCGTGTCCCCTCCGTCCCAGTGCTGCCACTGCTCTGCGACAGTGCCCAAAGTCATCGCCACTCCATCACCAGCCCAGAATCTGAGTGGAGGGGGGCTGTGGGGAAGAGTTGCGTCACCCCAGCTCAGCTCTGCAAGACGGGGTCCTCAGCCTTCTCCTGCCTGCAGCCAGCAAGCAAGGAGACGTTTCCATTTGGATTAGATGGCTGCTTGCTCGTGCCAAGGCAGCATGCAGAGGACCTCGTGCTGGCGGGCATGCTGGCGGCATTGATCCCTCCTTTGGGTTCAAGTTCCTTCAGCCATTTTCCAGATCTCCATCAAAATGCCATCTGCAACAGCCCAGGCTCTCAGATCATCCCGATCTGCTCAGCATGGATAGTCAAAACACTCTGTCAAGCCTTGCTGGACTACTTCCCCATTCCTTACCCAACAAAGAGGGGTTGAAGATTGAGTGCAAGGTTTTAACTGAGCACTACTTGATCCAGATTATGAGTTAAGTGAGGAAAAACAAGGGGAACAAGCAGGACACAAAGTCTAATCTCCTTTTTCCCTGTCTGGGACAAAATGCAACCAACCCTTGCTGAGGCCGGCTTCAGATCATCCTGACCATCAACTCTGGCGCTGGCCATGTCCGATCAATCCCTTCCTTGCACACAGAGCTGACCCGCATGCTCTGGCTTTCTGTTGTCTTATTAATTACATGAGGTGGTGGATGCCAAAACAAAAAGCTGGTTTTAATTCCATGCTGCAACCCAGTTCCAGGCTGCGCAGATAATTAGCAGGTTTTTAATGAACGAGAAGACTACCAGCATGGAGAGGGGAAGGATGGGGAGAGACGGGAAGCACAATTTGGGCCTGGTTAGGGAAAACCACAGTCAAGTTGGAGACTCCCTTCTTCAAGACAACGTTCTGAGCCATCGTCAGCACCCGGCGAGACACTGCTGGCTAAGGGGCTGCCGCCGGCTCTGCAGAGCAGCGTGACGAGGCGTCTGCTTGGCTGGAGGCCACACCAGGGAGCTAAGCGGCTCCGTCTCGTCGCCATAGCCTGTTGACATCCATCTGGCTCCTGGAAGCAGGGAGGAAGCAGGTTTGGAGCCTGCTTTTTCCCAAGTCTTGGGCAAGCACAGCTGTGAGTCCCATTGACCTGTGGCGATTGGGTTTGCTGGAGCATCACCCCTGCTCTTCAAGGGCTTCTGCTGGTGGCTGGAGGGTTTCACTCCAAAACACATCTATTCAAATCACTTATAATCTATGTGAACACCTCCGCGCCTTCCTTCAAAATCAATCTGATAACAAGCACGGATGCAATTTCCCAGGCTAACGCTGATGTTAGCTATCAGCTGCAAATTGCTAGGTAAGACATTCCTTGGCAGAGCCTGGTTGGAAAATGCTTTTCTAAATAATGAGGTGTACCAGGCGGAGGTGAAATGCCAGCAAAATCAATGTGTCCTCAGAGACTCCAGCCTCCGACCTGAGCTGTTGCTTTCCTGTGTGTATCTCAGAGACATGCGGTTGTTGTTCCTTTAATTATTAATCCTTGCATTGACGTATCCAATGTTCATGGGCTCCTAAAGGATGCTCCAATGTAAAAAATGAAGAATAAATTTCCTTCTCTCTCTTAACACTTGTCTCAATCCCATGACCAATTTTATTGCCGTTCTGCTCTAATTTTGAATATGATGAGAAACATTAAGGCTTTCAATTAAAAGATCTCTTCCTTGAGATACTGGAAAGTAGCCTGAAGTATAGACCACGTGTGATATTTTTCATAGTGATGATGTGTGCTATGTCTGATTTCCAGATCAAACGCCTTGGCGGTCAGGCACAGGCTTGGCCAGGCTCGAGCAGCATCTCCTGGCTGTGCAGGGTTTGGAAGATCCTCAGCCTTGTTTGTATTTTCAGCCACAGACTCATGTTTCTGAAGTGAACCTTGCATTGACTTTAGTCATTTTGGTCAACGTGGAAGTCTATGGTAAGGGGCAAATAAAACTGTGTTATGCCACCCTGGATTCTTGGATCTTTTGGCTTTTGACTGTCAAATATTAATCTCTTCCCTTTCCTTTATAGTGAGCTTAGCCATGGCCATGACACAGGAGGTCTTCCTTCCACAATGAGCTCAAAACCCTTCATTTGCCACTCTTTCAGTGCTGGGTTTATTGCATGCCATTAGTCGTGGTTTGGTTCATTGAAGGTGTTCTCATGTCTTCTTTTCTGCAGCAACCTAAATCTTGCATTTGGTCCTGTTTCTGGAGGGCAACAAGTCTCCTGAAAAGCTTGCAGCTAGGGAGATACTTAATTTGGGGCAGAATTCAGTGTTTGCAGGTATTTGCATCACCAAGTGCTGGCAATGCTAGACCCAGCTGAGCTTGTGAGGTTGCGGGACTGCTCGGTCAGCAGCTCATTTTACTTCTGGTCAGTTGCTGTTTTCTTTGTGGAAGCAGTGTCACTTTGATTCTGTTGCCAACGAGGATGTTCAAAGATAGCTTCTCGTGACACTGGGGCGAACAGTGGAGTTCTGAGGAGGAGATGAAAAGATAGAGCTGGGCATTACAGCAATATGCAAAAAGCACCAAGGCAAAAGCACTTCAGGTGAGAGAAGCTGCTAGGCTGGATCAGACCTTTGGTCCATTTACCTTGACAGAACATCCAGACTCTGCAGCAAGCAGGAACACTGCTTGCCCTTTCACGAGGCATCTCTCTTATTTACACCAGCTCAACCATCCTTCCCCAAATCCTTGGGCCTGATTGCAGCTGCGCAGGGTGGGAAGGGCACAGAGGCTGGGAGATCATATGCAGTCCAAGCAGTGGGGTGGCAGAAAGCCCATCAGTCAGATGCAGAGCTGTGCAGGATCTTGTCCAAAATCCACATCACGTTGCTGTTAAATTCCTTCTCAAACCCAAATAGTGAGGAAAGCCAGGGATGGCTGAACACACAGATGGGCTGACTCTTCTGTTCTCAAGCCAAAGTGTTAACTTTTGTCACTAGTGTGTTGTTTCGATGCATGAGGATACATCTTGTTTCTCTACATCACATTTTCTGGAGGGGAAACCATCTTCTCACTTGTGTAGGTTTTGAGGCTAGAAGACCCCATTGCTGCTTCTCTCATTCAGTGTTTCTCACAGCACAGACTAAAGAGTTTCACTGGTATAACAAATTGCTACTGAACAGCCATGCTGGCTGGAGACCTTAACTCTGATTTAATTAATTCATAATCCAAGGAGACTTCTATATGAAAGCCCTTTTTCTGCTGACATGGAAGCAGGATTCAGTATATCTGCTCTGGGCAGACAATGGACTCTCAAAGTGCAATATTGTGTAAGGCCAAGAATATAGCCATATGCATTTGTAATTAATCACACAAATTACAGCCCTTTAATAAAGATGAAAAGCAAAGAGAATAAAACATGCTGGAAACCTGTAGGCAGACTTTTGGTCTCCTGAATTCAAATGCAAAGCTTTGAAAACCTTGTTTGCTTTCACCAAGTGTCACAAGGGATTATTTAGAACTTCAAAAGGAATTTGGAAACAAACAAAAAAGCTAGTGAAACACGGATATTTAATCCACTTTTCTATATCTGCCCCCAAAGTCTCCTTTTGCTGACTTTCTATATCCTACATGGACATTGATGCCCAAGACCAGACCATGGAGAAAGTTCTCACCTATCTCACAGAATAAAGGGGTACTTAACTAATATAATCATGATTTTTTTACCCAGATTTGCAAATGAAACCAGATTCATGCCATGTGGATGTGCATGTGTCCATCTGTCTCAATGGCTTCTGCATTCCTGGAGGCAAGTTAGCAATAGGGCTGTGCCCAGCCAAGGAAAGGCTTTAGCCTGACCCTGTCCTTGTCCAAGGAGAAAGCCTTTCAAAAGTTGCAAATCTGGCAAGACAGAAATCAGCAAAACACTGAGCTTTACTAGGAGTAGTGCAAGGGTATAGGGTGAAGATCCATAAAACCCCAGTATCTGTGCTCCAGCTGATGCCTGTTCACAACTGAAAACAAAGGAAAGGGATTTTTTGTTTCCACAATTAGCGGGTGATGTTTTGTGCAAGACACGCTGACAGCAAGGTATAAGCAGAACCCAGGGAAGGACTGCACGTGTGTAAATGATGGGAATCACTACTTCCACTGGCAAACAGTTTGAAAGGAAAATGTGAAGGAGACCTAAATCATCCTGCTTCAGGTCATAAATCACCTTCTAACAGCAGAAGAGAAGAAATCTTATTGATAGGCTGGTTTAAGCATTCAAAAGGTAAAAGAAAAGCTTGGAAGCTGTTTGCTGACAGTTTTAATAACTGCTTCTCATTTTATGGCTATTCCTAGCTTGAGCCTAAGGAAAAGCCAAGATCCCAGAGCCAGTGCATCCACTCAGTTAACTGTCTGTCTTTCTTGACTAAAATAATTTTGCATATATTGGCCAACTCAAACTCAATTTCACACCGCAGCAGAGATCTCAATGATCTGCACTTCCAGCAAGTTTCATGACAAGTGGCTGGATAAGGAAGAAAGCCCAAAATAATGTCCCTAAGAGGAAGAGGCAAATTCAACTCTGCCATATGCAAGACATCTCCTGTCCAACCCATCAGCAAACATAGCTGTGAACCAGCAGCAGTACATGGTGCCAACTGCCAAACTAGTGGGGGACAAGGGAATGAGCTAGGATTACTGGGTAAAGAGATTAAGGCTGTAATTCCATAGGAAAGCAGGTCTTGACGATTCTGCTGTCCTCAGTGTTATTTGGCTGCTTTTTTTGCCTTCAACAGAGTTAGGGACACAGTTGGAAAACTTCAAGTTCTCTTAAATCAGGAAAACATTCAAATAAACCCACCAAGGCTTGGTCCATGCAATCTGTTCTGCTTCTGAGCATGACCTCTCTGCACAACACCTTCAGGACTGGATGGATTTGCAGGGCTCATCCATCACGGCAATTCCCACCTGTCAGCCTGTGCTGTGGCTATAATGTGATCACCATCCCTTTATCACTCAAAGCCAGGCTTTGCCTATAGGAGGGGAAAGCCAAAGAGAATCTCTGCAAAGAGCACACGCAATATTTTAACCCTCGTGCATGTTTCATACATTTATGGTCAGGTCATTTTGTTCTCTTTTGCTCTGTTAAGAGGACACAGAGCGCACCCACATGCACTATGAAGCAAGCCAAGACTCTGGTTTCATTACAAGACCTTAACACCTACCTCCCCATTCACATGGTTTTACCATGTGCTGTTTTACCAGCATTCCATTCAGTGTGGCCAAACCCAGCTTTTGAGCAGTTCACACCCCAGCACCAGGAACCCTGCCCTGGGGCCACCAGTCCTTCTGGGTGGCCCTGAGGATGCCAGTGTGGACCCAGCCTGGCACAGACAATGTGAACCTTCAACAATGGACATCAAGCCTAGCTGTTGGGAGACCAGCTTCTGCAATAAAAGGGTGCTCAGCTATTTGCATGTGGCTGCAGCACCTGCTCAGGAACTAGGGTCCCCCACCAGCACCAGAACCCAGTCTCAGCATCCTACACTGGCTATGTGAAAGCATCCTCAGAAAGGGTAAGAAAGTTTGACTCCCTTCTCCCTAAGAGAAGAAAAACACATCCTGGCAAGCAGAGGGTCTTTCAAGCACTTTCCAGCCTCTCCATGCTTACTCTCTGCTGTGATTTTGGGTGGATATTGGCGTGGTGGGTGTTGCAGCAAAGGATGCTGTGCCCCAGGCTGCTGCCTGCCCCATAAAGCCCTGCCTGGCATTTCAAGATCCACAGCGTGCTTGCAGCCGCTGACTGGGTTTTTATGAGCTCCTGCTCTGCTCTCATGTGAGCAACTCCGAGCACTCAGCAGAAGACTCATTAAGCAATTCTTTGAAGTGGTGCTATTATTACGAACATGCTAAGCAGAACTTATCACTACCAAATTGTGTAACTGCATCCGGCCGCACACTGCGCAGCCTGTGTTTGCTCACTCTGAAGCCAGCACACAAGTGTGCGCAGGAGAAGGGAAGGTTCCAACCTCTGCTTGAATATTTACATCCCATACGGAGCCCAGGCATCTGCTTAAAACAAAAGCACCAATGAACAATGCCAACCTGTGTGTTTGCAGCTGGGGGAATTCATCTTCCCCCACTTGTTCCAAGCAGAAGCTGCAGGACCAGGAGTGAAGTCTCTGCTGCCAGGATGCTGCCAGGAGCAGCGTGGCTGCTTACCTTGGCTTTCTGTCTCCATGGCAATGGTTCTGCGTCATCCTTTTAGCACAGCAATCTCAACCTATGCTAAATCTGGCCTCATTTTGGGATCCCAGGGTAGAAACCAGTACAGCAAGTTATCCTCACTGTTGCGTGCTGGGTGGAAGGCGTTGTCTCACCAGGATGGCCATCACGTCAAATGCACAGTGCTGAGCTGCCAGTCCCAGTTCAGCACTCATAGACAGCAGGGATACACCAGCCCTGCTGCTCAAGGTGGTCTGCAATGCCCAGTGGAGGGGCTGCAAAGCCACCTCCAGATTCATTTACCTTTACCCCACAGCACAGTGGGTGAGCCAAGCAGAGAAGTTTGTCACCCTGTGCCTTGAACCCTGCAGTTTCAGGCTGCTTTTGGTGCAGATCTGAACCCTAGAAAGGGGGCAGCTCATCAGAAATACCAGTTCCAACCGGTGTTTCCTTTACCACACAAAAGGAAACCTCAAACTCAAAGGAAAAGCACCAGGGCCTGCCTGACTTGCACACCAAGGAAAGCCCAGAGGCTGTTTGATGGGCTGTGCCTTGCAATAACCTCGGGGCACTCATGCAGCCTCATCCACAGGACTCTGCCTGGGGCTGCTCAGGACAGGGCTGAGTACCTCCAGCTCTAGCACCTACCAGGAGATGCAGAGGGCTCAGAAAGTGTGAGGCAGCAACAGAGATGGGATGGTGCACCCTCATTTTTTACCTGGCATGCAGGCAGATGTGGCATTCACGTTCCTCTGCCTCGATTCATCTGTTAATGCAGTCCCCAATGGAGAGGAGATGTCCTCGTTGTCTGCTTGGGAAAAGAAAAAGAGACGAAAAAGAAAGTTAAACCCACAAAGCTGGGAGGAAGAGCTTATTGAGGGGTCTTGAGAGGAGAAAGGGAAATGTATTGGGTTTATTTGAAGCAGGTATTAGTGACTGCTCTGGCTGCCCCATTCACCCCTGGGCAGCTGCTGCTGCTGCCCCATGCCTGTGTCTTTACCTAAATCACCTTCCCTCAATCACTAGAGAGAATCTTCTGAACGCATTTTAGATTAAAATTAAAGAGTAAGAGATTCTCCTTCCTAAATCCTCATTTTGGGTTAATCCTGTATTTATACTAAATGTGAATGAATCAAATAATTGAAGGACTAGGACAAGGCAACAACAAATATCAGCATACAGAGCTTCCCATTAGTGTATGTGGGATTGTAGCAACTCAATTCTGCCCTGGAGTGCAGAGATTAACCCTTCATGTGCTTCTAACTCCCTCATCAACCTCTATTCTGTCTGTCCCTCACCAGCTAACACCTATGCTTTAGAAGAGGCACAAAGAGAGCAGCCTGTGAACTCCCCAGCACTCTTTTTGGGAGTGAAGAAGGAATTGAACGATGCTGGTGGGTCCTGAATATGAGCAGATGAAGTGATAGGATGGAAATAAACTTGAATGACATGGGGAGAACAGGCAGATGACATGGAGCCCCCGTGCTCACCTGCTGACCTTAAAATCATAGAATGATTTGGGCTGAAAAGGACCTTAAAGCTCATCTGGTTTCACCCCTCAGCTCCAACCATGGGCAGGGACACCTTCCACTTGAGCAGGTTGCTCCAAGCCCCGTCCAACCTGGCCTTGAACACTGCCAGGGATGGGGCAGCCACAGCTTCTCTGGGCATGCACAACCATCCATCCACAACCTTCTGGCCATGCTGCAGCCACCCAGGATCTCCTTGGGGATAGAGGGTGTAAAAGGACCTGTTCTGTAAGAGAGATGCCTTTGAACATATTTTGGCTCATGGTTTTGGCAGAGGAGGTGGGTGGCCAGAAGAGACCATCCAAGGAGGGACAGCTCTTGCTATGGAGCCAGGCAGGTTAGCTGGGCAGAGGAACTCACAAAAGGGACCTTCACAATGAAGCTTCCCCAGCCTGGTCCCAGACTACCAGAGTGACCATCCATAGCTGGGATTTGGACCCTGAAGAAACATGTGAAAGGATGCTAAGGAAAAAAGGGATGCTGGAAGCATTGGGGGTTACAGGGCACAGGGTCAGCATGGTGGTAATAAGGCACGGAGGGTAACCCAGATGATGACCTGTTCCTGGATATGTGGTCAGTCAAAGGTCTTCTTTTCCAGTGTGGTCCCATGGCACAGGCTTAGCCAAAATACTCAAGACAGGCTCATCTGAACCACATCCTCAGGGCCATCACACAGGAGTTGGAAGAGGGCCTGGGAAATTTTTCCAGATAGATTTACAGGCCCACGTAGGAGCATCCCCAGCACATGAGCACATCTTTCCATACAGGAAAACCCAGCTTGGAGGACACTTAGGTATAATGCCCTGACCTTTACACAAGCAAAGACAAGGAGTCCCGCTACACTCCCCTTCCTGAGGGATTATCCAAGGAGATGTCTGTAGACAGCCCTTGCAAACACCTCCTCCTAGAAGCATTTTTCCACCCGTGGTTGTTCAGTGAGGGACTAAAACCTCAGGATTTTGCCCACAATTAATATAAAGCAGGTGCAGGAGCTGGTTCCAGCTCAATTACTCCTTTACAGCTCCTGGCAGCTCCAGAAGCAGCCTGGCTTGCACAGTGCAGGACTGTGATGTGCTAAAAACGAAACCTCAGTCCTAGGGGGCTTATTTGGATTGCGGGAATCTTCAGGTTCAAAGGAAATGAGGCAGCACAAGCACTGCCAGGGTACCTGCCACGGGGCCATCACACCAGTGCGATGCTGCACTGCAGAGATGTGAACCTGCACAATAACCCCTTGATCTACAGGAAGCTTGTTTCCCAGATTGAGCTGACAGTGGAAGTTTCTGGGCACCAGTCCCATTCCAGTTTCCCATAAAACTACTACTAATAGTAGTGATCACATTATGATTATTTTTATAGCCATACTCTGTATTAATCCCTTACTGGTATCACTGTAATATGGTGACTACTACTTGGGGCACACACTAACAGCACTGAATGACTCTATGTTACCTGCACAACTTCAATGATGCAATTAAGTGTCAAAAAAGGCTTCTCTGGCTCTCCAACCTTGTCATCTTGCTGGCACCAGCCAGATAAGTCCTCTAAAAGTGAGCACAAATGCTTCCTACACGCAAAAAGCCCCCAAATCCTGGCTGAGGTTTGTCCATGTTTCCTGGTGGATCATGCAGTGCCCTCTGGTGCACGCTCAAGTGAGGGAGGGTTCAGGTTTGCAACAAAGTCTCTCTCTCCAAACATAATTTCAATGCCAATTCATTCAATGAGTCACTTAAATTTAATAATAATAATAATAATAATAATAATAATCCATAGGGTTGGGGTTTTGGGGAGCTCAATCCATTTAAGATGGGATCTGCTCCAAAATGATAGCAGCTATTCACCATTGAAAGAAAATCTATATCATAATATTTCTCATAGGACTGATGGCGTTACAGGTGCTGATAAAGCACTAGACATGACGTAACACGTTTCTATTAGAGGGACAAAGTCAAGTTCAAATTAAAGTCCTGCCTGATCATTCAGCGATACAAGACAAGGTAACAAACCCTGCTTCAGTACAATTGCTCTTGACTTCCGTCAAAGTGATGCAATTTCATTTCAAATACATATAATTTCCTTTTCCATTATCTTAGGACTGGAGAGAGACATAGTGTCAAAATCCAGATTGAAATGATCGAGTGCTAACAGGGATGGCAAGACCTTTATCAGCTGGGGCTGTCATTCAAATGAGAGCATCCCTCCAGCAGTGGAGGTTGGCAAGGACCTGTGCCCTGTGGCTCTTTCCCAGCACCCCCAAACCTCCTCAACACCCATATCTGGCTGAAAAACCTCCCCTGGAAAAGCCTCAGGATAGTGGAGGGAAAACCCCACAGCATTTCTTGCCTGACTCTAGAAGTCTTCTCTGATATCTGGAGTTAGCAGCAAGAAGTTCCAGGGATGTTTGGGCTTGGCAGCACGCTGTCAGTTAGAGTCCAGGATATAAAGTGTAATGAGCCAAAGTGATCATGACTATTTGATGGGATGGAGGTATAAAAGAAGAGTGAGCAACCAGGCTGCTCAGCTCGCTGAAGCACTTAATGCTGTGAGGAAATAATTAGCACCTAAAATGAAAAGGAACCAGCATCTGAAGATGCCAGGAGAGTTAGAAAAGAAAACTTGCCATGGAGAGTCCAAGTAAACAGAAATAAAGGTGCAAGAAGAGTTATTAAGCAACATTTTCAAAAGTGGTTTGGAAAGCCTGAATTCCATTTTATGGAGGACTTTAATTTCCAAGGGCTGCCAATGAGGTCTGAGCTATAGGACCTGAGGAATGCTTAAATACCTCAAACAGAACCCTGAGCTCAGGGGCTGGAAGTCACTCACTATGAAGAAGTCTCTCGGTGTGACTAGCATCTTTAAAAGCCTCTGGCCAGACTCATGCAGATCAATTCCACCTCTGTCCCAGCAGCCCCAGCCATTTCAGAAATGAGATTTAGGACAGCCTGAAAAAGTTGTCCTAAATCCCATTTCTACAAGCGGACAACACTGAGGATTTGGCTCAAGCATCAGTTTGAAAACCACTTCAAGTGGCTTCGAGCCACTAACGAAAGCCCAGCACAGTCTGGGCAGTGGCTGCACTTACAGCTTGTAAATAGAGCCCAGGAACAGCGAACAGAGACCCAGAAAGGAATTAAAGATAGGAGGCTGCAGACATGGACTCGTATAACATGGAAAAGGATGAGAACAAAGCAATGGCAATGAGGATCCAGCTCCTGCCCAGAGGATGTGTGGGTTCAGCATTTATCAAGGACATGGATGTGTGCTATGGGGCAATGCCAGTTCATTGCTGACCAGCACATTAATAACAGCAGAGATATTTAGTGAGCACAAAAGGGAGGGATGGGTGGAGGCAGCCGCTTTGCTACCGTGATTCACAAAACGGGTGCCCAGGGTGTGATCCAAGTGCTGCTCCTTGCTTCAAGATCCATCTGCTATTTCTCCATCAGTAAATAAGCCTCGAAGGGGGGGCTGTCTGGTAATGCTCCCTAATTCCCAATGAGGAGGTACAGATAAACCCCTCCGGGGCTGCTGCCTTTCTCCCCCCTCCAATTAATATTCCTGCTCTCAAAAAAGCTTATTTTGATCCATTTGATCTCCTCTTAGTTGTCCAGCTCAGGACATGGGCAGCTCTAGAAGTGCAGGCTCTACACTTCACTCAAATTTACATTTCCATCTGTCCATTTTCTCCTCCAAATGATCCACTGGCCCATCGACTCTCAAATGCACAAGCACCAATGGGGCATTTTGTACAGCAATGTCCATCAGTGGCAGAATCCATCACTCAGCTCTTCCAAAGCCACTTGCAGCCAGCTCAACCCAGCACCAGCATCCCCAGGAGCTCCATGCCAACCTCTTAAGGGGATGTTCATGGCTGTATCAGCCATGTTTCCTCTTGAACTTGATACCCTAGTGTTAGGCATCCCTGCCCATGGCAGGGGCGTTGGATCTAGAGGATATTAAGGTCCTTTCCAACCCAAACCATTCTATGATTCTAATAGCTCAATGCATTTCTCCACCTTGTCCTGGTCCCTGCCAAAGCTTTATTTTCTCATACCAACAATACAAAATTAGTGCAGAAGCTCTAGAGGAATGAGACACTTGCACAACCCACAAGTGTGCTGCTCTGTAAATCCTTGTACGGCTGAGATGTTGGAAGCTGGAGGAAGGAACCAAAGGATGGTTTATTCCATTGCTGTTCAGCTGGTCTCAAAACAACTTTCTCTGCAGCCACAAGGCCTCCTTGCCTCCTCCTTTCTGTCTTTGTGATACTAAGGAGCCAAACCTAGGGCAAAATGAGGAATATTCCTTCTCCTGACATTTCCTCAACCAGAGACCCAGAAAACTTCTCTCAACACTTCAAGATTTGATCTTCACACTTTTGCAGGTGTTCTGTTGGGAAATCCATAGTGATCCTGGGGAGCCTGAGGTGAGGTATGGACCTGCCAGGTTCTCAACACACACATGAGAAATAACCACCTTCATCTGAGCAGCTCGCAGCCTGTGGCTACAGAGCCAAGGCTTCCAGAGACATGATGAGTAAAGCTCCGTCCCGCAGGCACCGAGCTCATCAGCCAACCCAGCAGCCTCCCTTCCCTCTCCTCTACAAAATGTTCTACCCTTACCTGAAGGCAGGGAAATATTACATCTCAAGTACATAATTCCCATCAGAGGCAGGGATGACGTGGCTGCAGCCCCAAACTCTGGCTCTGGAAATGGTGTTCATGACTCAGCCACAACTTATGGTGTGAAGCTGGACAAGTCTAAGAACCCACCTGCAAAAGCAGGACTGTTCAGAATCAATTTCTTCCAAGTCTTTGATATTCTTCTATATTAAAATTGTAAACTACCATGGCCAGAGATGATTCAAACAACCATACCAGCTCTAGGCTTTTCCTTTATACAAAGGCTGCATGGATACCTCACAGCATCAGGAACTGTGCCGTAAGTGAATGAACGCTACAGCTTGGGATCTTTGAGCAGTCATCTCTTCTATCAAAGCTTTTGGATTTAACATACCACTATAAAAAGCCCTCAGCAACAACCTTTAACAACTTGTAAACAGGATGGTAGCACGTGGTAGCCATGGGTGACATGCTGAATTACTTGGGTTGCCACGTGTTTGGGAATGACAGATATACCTGACAATTCTCCTTTGAGAGGTAAAAGGAAAATGTCAAAACACTCCATTCGATCCAGTCTAGCTCTGTTATTAGCATTGCAAAGAAAGTTACCAGATGCATGCAGGTAGCACCAAGATGATTTACATTATTGCTCCTACAATTATTATTAGCTTTCAAAAGATCTTTAGGCACAGCAAGACCATTACAGAATAAAGTATAGAAGTAAATTGCAGAGGAAGGCAAAATAATTGAAGTAACAAGTGAAAACACATAATGCACAAGAAAATACTGTCATCCAACAGTGACTTTCAGTGCTATAAAACTGGAAGGCTTCCATAAGATGAAAACTAAGGAGCACCCGTTTAGGAGAACTTCCAGAGCACTGGAGTGTTGCTGTGAGCTTTAAAGCAGGCATAAGAAAGCAATTCTGCCTGCACCATAGATTTTGAGGGAAAGCTGGGAAGGAAATGCCAACACTGGGAGATCACAGGTGAGGAAACTTCATCTCTGGGCCTGGGCTAAATAGAGCCAGATGCAGACTGATTCACTCAGACACAGGGCAGAGCCAAGAGCAATGCAAACATGCTCCTGCACTCTCCCCCAAATCCAGGTTTTCCACTGGGATCCTGGCTACAACAAGGGGAACAAGGAATTTACATCAGATATTATTTGGATTGAGATGAGCTCTTAGGCAGAAGCTCTTCCCTGTGAGGGTGCTGAGGCGCTGGCACAGGGTGCCCAGAGAAG